>CATIWF010047605.1:0-17703 GCA_949630135.1 Balakata baccata
GAACGGAAATGTTTAGATACGAGAGAAAGGATTGGGTGGTGAGATCGAGGTACCCGGGCTAGGATGTTTAGCGCTATATCGTTTGGTAGGGAGGGGATTAGAATGGGTGGCTCCGCTGGAGCTGAAGCGGCAGCGCTGGCCGCGGCGGCGGAGCTGGTAGTGGTGGTGGAGGAAAACATGATAGAATTTGGGCCGGAAGAAGCAATATGAGTTGGGTTTGTGTCGCAGTGGAACTGAGATCACGCGTGTACGGCGATTACTTGAATCTACTCATTTTGATTTACTGTTGCAGGAGGGATGGCACCGTTAGCCTCTTAAATTTCACCATGATTCCACCAGTTCTTTTTCATGATTAAAACTCCAACTAAGACTCTAAAAAGATTCAAGTGAAGACGAAGATGGAGGAGGTGAGGGCAGAGAATCGCAAGCTGCAGTTGCCGGAGGAATCAGTAACGATGCTGGTGGTTTCACCGGAGTGCGACTACCAACTGTAAAATGAAAAAAAAAAAAAAAAAATAGGAGAAAAAGATTTCCGTAAAACTGAAAAAAAAGAATTTGTAAAAATTAAAAATAGATGTATTTTTTGTAAATAAAATAATAAACGTGGATATTTGGTGAAATTTTCCAAGTGGATTAATGTGTTGGGCCTAGATAGCAAACTGATAGACCTAAACAATAGAGAAAATTTGACGGTTTATTGAAATTTTTATGTTTTTTTTATTTTTATTTCTATTTTTTATTTTTTTTATTTGTATCGACTTTTTTAATTTTTTTAGAGAGAGTGATTACAGATTATAATTTTTTAGAAAAATCTATTCAATAGCGGCGATAAAGAAATTTGTTCGATTTGCATAGAAACAATAAAGGAAGCAGATTTGTATGTGGAACTTCTATTTTGCAGAAATATTATCATTATTGTTGCATTCAACCATGACTTTCTAAATATAGTCATTGCTCATTGTATTGTCTTCATATTTGGAATCATTAGAAATTAGGTTACAGTATGTATTTGTTTATTAATCATCAATTATCTTTTATCATTCAAAGATATATCCAAAGTATATCGGACTTTATAACATTTGTTCACAGCTGTTTTAAGCTGAAGGTATCCCTAATATATACCTAAGGTATGACCAAGATATACCGAACTTTATAAACTGTTATCCTAAGTATTTATGATGAAGTTATCCCCAAGGTATATCGGACAACTGTTTTAGGCCGAATGTATCCCTAAGATATACCTAAGGTATGTCCAAGGTATATTAGACTTTATAGCCTTTTGTTCACAACTATTTTAGGCACGAAGGTATCCCCAATATATATTCGAGGTATGTTTAAGGTATACTGGAGTTTATAACATTTGTCCACAACTGTTTTGGGCCGAAGGTATCCCCAAGATATACCTAAGGTATACAGGAGGTGCTAGTGTAATTGTAAAAATCATTTTTTGGTAAAATTAAAAAAAAAACATTAACAACATGTAAAGTTGTAATTATTTTCCCTTTTTTTTTGGTAATTATGAAAAATTCCCTAAACAATATATAGTTTCTAAATAATGAATATGTATATTTTAAATGATAAACTTACAAGTTATAAATTAATACAATTTTTTTCATTAGACATTCTATATAATGCCTGTAATTTAGGTCCGGATAATTAATGTATTTAATTATCGTAGTCTAAATTAAGATTAATTAAGAATTTTATTTATATTATGGATGATTTAATTAAAAGGTATAAAGTTGGGTAGAGTTATAAGTAAGAAGTAAAAGGTATAACCAAGGTATACCGAACTTTATAGACTGTTATCCTAAGTATTTATGCCGAAAGTATCCCCAATGTATATCGAACTACTGTTTTAGGCCGAATGCATCCCCAAAATATACCTAAGATATGTCTAAAGTATATTAGACTTTATAACCTTTTGTTCACAACTGTTTTAGACGCAAAAGTATCTCCAAGATATATTTAAGGTATAACCAAGGTATACTGGATTTTATAACATTTCTTCACAACTGTTTTAGGCCAAAGATATCCCTGATATATACCTAAAGTATACATGAGGTGCTGGTATAATTATAAAAATTATATTTTGGTAAAATTAAAAAAAAAACATTGAAAACATGTAAAGTTGTAATTATTTTCCCTTTTTTTGGTAATTATGAAAAATTCCCTAAACAATATATAGTTTATAAATAATGAATATGTATATTTTAAGTGATAAACTTCCAAGTTATGAATTAATACAATTTTTTTCATTAGACATTCTATGTAATGCCCGTAATTTAGGTCCGGATAATTAATGTATTTAATTATCGTAATCTAAATTAAGATTAATTAAGAATTTTATTTATGTTGCGGGTGATTTAATTAAAAATTATAAAGTTGGATAGAGTTATAAGCAAGAAGTAAAAGTCAAATATTTAAGTGGACATTTGGCAAAAATAAAGAGAGACCAAAATGACATATTTACATGATATGTCATCCCATGGTTGCATGAATTTATATGCATATGTACCACTAAGCATTAGGTCGCTTAGCATGTGGGTGTTCTTATATATAGGTTTGGAGCCGATAGATAAAAGAAGTTGACTGAGAGAAGAAAGCCAATCAGAGACTATAGTGCAGACATTTGGAGTTAGTGGTATCATGACATCTTTTGTTTTTGTTATATGTCATATGAGATATGAGTAGTTGGTTTTATACATGTCTATTGGATTAAAGAACATATATTTATTTATGATACGATTTTATAAATATCAGCCAATTTAGCCCATAGCAAATTTATTTGATTGGATAAATGATAGTTTTATGCTTAATATAAGATATTGATTAATATGTTAATATGGTAACATGAAAAATATTTGTATAAAAAGATGTTATGAGATAATAATATAAAGAAAATATAAAGTTTTAATTTACACAGGTTTTCAATAACGGAAAATCTGTAACATTTGCTTATATAGTTGGGTTAATCTTAATTATATGAGAAGGTATTACATTCTACATTTTGCATGTATTAATGATTGAGGAAATTTCATTGATTACCAATTTTTTTCCCTTTTTTCATATTTCCCTAATTTTTTTTTTCATTTGTATCTAAAAGAATTACTTTTTTACCGATTTATCATATCTCACATTTCATATATGCATTTTATTATTTTTATCAAATAAATGCTATTTTCTCACTGTATTTTCTCGGTATTAACTTTCCGCCTCTCCACTTTCTCACATTCTTCATCATGCTATCGGGATTGGCATATTTTCATCTCATTTTTTCTCTATTATTTGTTGCTTCTATGTTAGTTTCCTTTGTATTTACCCTCATTTTTCATTGCATTTCTCTTTGCATTTGTTTTCTGAGGTTTCGTTCTTAACATCAATGGTTGAAACACCGTCTAAGAGAGCTAGGACTTCTTCTGAGAAGCTTATTGTAAAGATAAAGAAAGTTAGGGATACTTCTGATGAGGTATATATTCCTGAAGAGGAGAGTTACGACCATGTGGTTTCGAGGTGAAAGTACCGAAGAGTGTGAGTGACAAATCTTTGGCTATTGTTCATGTAGATGTTGGGTCTGATATAATTTTTTTTCATTTTATATTATTTTTTAATGCTTTTTCTGTTGTTGTTTCTATTGTTTCTTTAGTTGGTTTTTGTTAAAGTATACCGAAAGAATGCCAAAGTATACCATAAGAATGCTAATATGCAAAACCCTAGACAATGAATACATATTTGGTGAAGGTTTGCCCAAGGAATACCCAAGATATATCGATATTATACTGCGTATGTTTAAGCTGTTGTGCTCAGATATATGCTCAAAGTATATTGTAGGTATGCTAATACATATTTGGTGAAGGTATGCTCAAGGATATACTGGTATTGTGCTTTGTACGTTTATACCCAAGATATCTTGAAGGTATATTCAAGGTATACCCAAGATATACATAATTTTATTTGCTTTGTTCTTCTAAGTATTTTAGGCCGAAGGTATCCCTTAGATATACCCAAGGTATACCAGACCTTTTATGCTTTGTTCTCCAAGCATTTTAGGCCAAAGATATCCCCCAATATATAACTAAAGTATACCCAAGGTATACTGGACTTTATATGCTTTGTTTTTCTAAGTATTTTAGGCCGAACACCGGACATTATATCCTTCGTTCTCCTAAGTATTTTAGGCTGAAGGTATCCCTAAAATATATTCAAAGTATGTCTAAGGTATATCGGACCTTATAGCCTTTATTTTCCCAAGTATTTTAGGCTGAAGGTATCTCTAAGTATATCCTTTATTCTACTAAGTATTTTAGGCCAAAGGTATCCCTAAGATATATTCAAAGTATGCCTAAGGTATATCGGACCTTATAGCCTTTATTTTCCCAAGTATTTTAGGCCGAAGGTATCTCTAAGATATACCCAAGGTATACTAGACTTTATATGTCTTGTTCTCCTAAGTAATTTAAGTGGAAGGTATCTCTAAGATATATCCAAGATATACTAGACATTAACATATGTTTAGCTAAGTAGTTGTGAACAGAGGTATACCTAAAGTATTGTATTCCCAATGTATATTGAAGTATTTTAAATCCTAAAATTTTTAATTGTGCTATTTTGTTTGGTATTGATAGTAATATTTTAATTTGAGATAAAATGAATATTTATTTTTATTTTTTTGTTGCTTTTGTTTTAGGATGTGAAGTTTGACATAACAAATTTAGTACTCGCAAGTGTACGAACTGATTACAATACTGGCAAGTTCACCCCCAAGATTGATCTCACAAGGAATGGTTCAGCTTAAATTCTAAATTAATTAAAATTACCAAAAAAACATGGAAAATAAAATCCTAAATGCTCTAATCACATTTTTGAGAATTTAATTAATTAGACTAAAAACTGAAATTAAATTAAAAGCCATTAAAAAGTCAGAATAAATCAATGAGATTAATAGGTACTTAGCTTGGCATCCCCCAATTTCGTATTTCCCTTCAATTAATTAAGTTCCAATAAATCCAGATTTAATAGCTCTCATTTTAATTACCAACTAAATACTGTCATGAATTAATTAGTGTCAAGTCCAATTTTTAGATTAATTATATGTGGTTCGCTTAATAATTGAACCCTAATATTTTCATTCCTAATTAATAATAGTTGATTAGGCAATTATCAAACATAGAAATTAATGAAAAATGAAATTGAAAAAAAATCCAAAATTCATTCCATAAAAAAATAAAGGTTCAATACAAAATTCGATTCAGCTAACTAAGCACCTAGAATGATTTAGCCTAACATTATCATAGCAATGGTGGTGCTTACAATAAAGATTAAAGTAAACATTATAATAAAAAATGAAAGAAGAAAAGAATAGCTCCTTGGAAAAATTGAATTCCCCAACATGAAGACTGATACAGATCGTCTAATCTCCAATTAAATCTCCATAAGTCTTTAAGAATTAATTTCAGTCTTCTCAATTAAAGTACAATAAAAATCCCCACTATTCAAACGAACATAATAAACGAACGAACCGAGAAAAAACGAAGAACAGAGAAAAGTAAGAAAAAAACTAAGAGTCTAAAGCTAAAAAGTCTGATATAAATAAAAATAAAGAGTGCTATTTAGAGTCTACTTTCCCTTTAGAATTATTTTTCCAAATAAAAATATTCCTAAAATAATTCTAGAGCCCTTGTCTAATTTGGACTGAGCTAAAAAATCAACATGAGCATGTTAAATGTTGTGAGCCATGCACAGTAGCTATAGACTTAAATCAGCACAAGTGTGCTATATCACAAAGGTCGTGCATAGAACATATAAAATTTGGCAGTCCACAATCAACATGGGCATGTTGATGTTGTTGAGGGTCATGTCAACTTTTTTTTACAAATACAAAACAACCTCATGTTGATTCAGCATGGGCATGTTGATGTAAAATATCCCTTATGGTCCTCCAGTTGCATAGAATCTCCATTTTCTGCCAAAAAAATCTTTAGTGACATGAAATAAAATAAATAACACAATAAATTCCCAAAATCAATACTAAAACTGTATAATTAACTAATAAAACATACTATAAAAATATATTAACATTAAACTCATCAAAGTTGTTCTTACTTCTGCAAGTTGTTGTGCAATTTTGCAAAAGATTGTTAATGAGAAGCTGCTAAAATACTTGAGCAGTAAACAATTTGTGATGTTTCATTAGACTTGCTTTGGTTATTTAATGAACTTTCCAGAGTTGAAGTTATAGAACCAGCTCATTCATAATTTACTATTGTGGGAGATTGACCAGCCTGATGTTGATGAGATATGGTTTTTGATAGCTAGTCAGCGTATGCGCTTCTCGATTGTTGAGTTTGCGGTCATAACGAGGTTAAAGTGTATTGGTAATGACAGCGTACTAGAGAATAAGGGCAAGTAAAGTATGCTCCTACAAAAGTATTAAAGTCCCTTGAATTTTGAATTGGTTTATTCCAATGTTGTTACATCTTCAATTATGAAGATGCAGACTACATATTTTCAAAGGAAAGCTTCTTTGTAAATGTTCTTTCTTTTTTTTTTTTAGTTGAAGTAGAATTTTATATTTTTGGGCATTCTAAGATTTTGTGTTTTAGGGTTTATGATTACTACCTTAAGTAATCCAATGTATATTGTATTTATTATGGAATTACACACTGTCTAAATTAAGGTATACCTAATATATCCTAGAGGTATACCAGACCTTAAAACGTTTGTGTAAATGTAGTTATTAGTTGAAATATCCCCAAGGTATACCGAATATATCGTATAGGTATACCCAATGTATACCAAAATTTGTATTCTTTGTTCCCCCAAGTATTTTAAGCCGAATATATCCCTAAGATATACTTAAGGTATGCCCAAGGTTTATCGGACTTTATATCCTTTGTTCTCCTAAGTATTTTAGGTAAAAGGTATTCCCAAGATATACTGCAAGATATACCGAAAATATGCCTAAGGTATACCAAAACTTATATCCTTTGTTCTCTCAAGTATTTTAGGTCGAATGTATTCTCAAGATATACCCAATGTATACCCAAGGTAAACCGAACCTTATGTGCTTTGTTCTCCCAAGTATTTTATGCAGAAGTTATTCCCAAAATATACCTAAAGTATACTAGACTTTATATCCTAAGTAGTCAAATATTACTCCAAAAGTAGATAAAAAGTTACTGAAATCATATTCTATCATTACTATACAACTATATAATTTTATTGTTGTTGTTGTTATATTGCATTTCTCATTGTAATTGTTTGTATTTTTTCTATGTATTAGATGAGTTTGAAGAACATTCTGCCAACTAATGATGAAAGACAGTCTTTGAAAGTTAATGATCTATTTCTAAGGATCTCAGAGTTGCCGAAGAAGCAGTTTAATCTGGAGGTGATGTTCTAAGAATAACTCATATTGCACCAACTGATTTTTCAAGGCACTCTAATAGAAAAAGGTATAAGATGTTGAATGATGTATGTAGTAGGCAGGCTAGGATTGAGAAGGATTTAGGCAGTTTGAGATCCTTCGTTGAAGAGAAGTTGCAAGAAGTTCTTATGTGTTTTCGCTCTCTTGAAGCGAGGTTTGATAATGACAGTGATGATGATGATGGAAAAAATGATGTGAATAATGGTAGTGGTATGGGAAATGTCGGTAATGAAAGTAGGGATGATAAAGGAGTTGAAGATAGAGATTGTAAGGATCATGATGGAGGTGATGATGCTGATGATAATAAGGAGATTGGGAAGAAGGGTGATGAAGAGGAATAAGTTAAAAAGGAACGGAGCACAAATCCATTTGTGGTCATGCCAATTGTTGATAGTAGAGACACAAACTCTTTTTTTTTTTGGTAGTGAGTCTATGATTGATGAACTGGAAAGGATTGAGAAGTCAAATATTCAGTCTTTAGATTATGAAGACAAAAATGTAAGTTTTTTTTTTTAAATTATTACGTTTTAGATTTAGTTATTTTCTGTTTATTTTAGTGAGGTTTATGAAGGGTATACCCTAGGTATTACCAAGTATACCTTTGGTATTCTATTATATCACCCATGTATCCTCAAGGTAGACCCAAGCTATACTAGACATTTAACATATGTTTACGTAAGTAATTGTCATGAGAGATATGCCTAAGGTATACCCTCTTTAATACTAGTTATTAACCTGTATACTTCTAAGTAGTTGTCAACAGAGAAATAGTTAAGGTATTTCCAAAGTATATCTTCGTATACTGACATTAGCCTTTATTAATTTTATATTGACCTAACATTTGTATTGATATTTTGTTTTGTTTTTTCAGAAAGCTGTAGAGGATGAATCAGATGTGTTTCATAGAGACACCGATTTATTTTTTAAAGATGAGAATGTTATTGACGCAATTGATTCAATTGTGAAAGACCATCAGAAGAAGCCAGCTGATATTTTTTTCTATATTTAATTTAACTTATTGTTATTTTCCATATGTTGTTTTTTAATGTATACAATTGTGTTTTAATTTGTAGATGATGTTGATTTTCCTATTGCTCAACCATCTTTTAACCTACTAACTCCTACTTCAGATAGTCAAATGAATGAAAATGATGTTGAAGGTGAAAAGGAATGTGCTGGTGCTACTTCCAATGCTAGTGTCGAGGCAATTGTTGTTGTTGGCACCCTCTATTGTTGATGCTAAAAATTTTGATATAGCTGTTGTTATTGTTGCTAATATTGATGTTGAGGCACCTTTTACAACTAGTGCTAGTAATGGTGATGTTTTGGTGCCTTCAGCTGCTGTTGCTGAAAATGTTGAGGTGGCTCCTGCTACTCCTACTGCTCATGCTACTAATCTTTATGTTCTTAGTGCTGTTGTTGTTGATGTTGATATGCATGTTGCTACTGCTGCTCCTACTGAGGAACCATCCTTTAATTTACTGACTCCTACCCTGGAGAATGAAGCAGATAAAAAGATTGTTAAAGATAAAGATGGTGATGATGATTTAGAGGTGCTTACTACTGCTGCGGTTAAAAGGGGACTTGCTGCTTATTGAAGAAGGATCAAACCAAGTGCTCATGTGAAGTTTCCTTTCACTGATAAGCTTGGTTCAGTAGCAAAGTCTACAGGCTATGAGTCAAGAATAAAATTGAAGACTTTATATTCTTTCAATGATATTCTTGATGAAGGGTCTGTCTATTGTGATTAGTTGTCTTTCAAGGAGTGGCTTGATAAAGGCCTTTTGAAGCAAATTATGTAAGTTTTTTTAACTTTATTATATTTGTGTAGCTGAGATATTCCCCAAGTATACTTAGGTATCCCAAATGTATACCGGACCCTATAACCTCTATGTACGTGTAGTTATTACTTGAGATATCTCCAAGGTATACCCAAGATATCTCAGAGGTATACTGGGCTTTATAAGCTTTGTGTAGTTATAGCTGTTAGCTAAGATATCTCCAAAGTATACCCAATGTATCCTAGATGTATACCAGACCTTATAAATTTTGTGTAGTTGTAGTTGTTAGCTGAGATATCCCCTAGGTATCCTAGAGGTAGACCAGGGCTTATAACCTTTGTGTAGTTATAGTTATTAGCTGAAATATCCTCAAGGTATAGCCAATGTTTTCCAAAGATATATCAGACCTTATAACCTTTATGTAGCTGGACTTGTTAGCCGAGATATCTCCAATGTATACCGGACCTTATAACATTTGTGTAGCTAGACTTGTTAGTTGAGATATCCTTTAGGTCTATCCAATGTATTCCAGAGGTATATCAGACATGATAACCTTTGTGTAGCTGGACATGTTAGCTAAGATATCCTTAAGGTATTCTAGAGGTATACTGGACCTTATAACCTTTATATAAATGTAGTTGCAGTTTTTATTTGTTTATTTTTATATTTCTTCTACTTTTCCGTTTTATTAATATTGTTTTTATTGTTTGTATTGCAAGTAAAGTATATAGAAATGGGGAGAACAACCAGGGGTGGAGCCAGGATTCGATATAGGAGGGGCCAACAACTATAGTGTAAATAATATCCAGTAAAAGTTAAATATATTATATTTGCATCAAATAATATATCAATAACCATCTTTAAATATTTCAAAATACATCATCACATAATTCACATTCCTAATCTATTAAAATTTAGAACGTCTCTCTTGCATGTCATAAAAATCATATATAAGTAAATCTATACTAAACTTTTTAACAATTTGCTTTTCAATATACATTAGTAAACAATCAGCAAGAAATTATGTTCCATCTAATTACGAAATGTTGTCTTGATTATGTTCATATTAGAAAAAGATCACTTTGTGGTGGATGTAGAAACTGGAAGTGTAAGGATAAGAGTTACCACTCTATACACAAGCAGGTAGATTTTTGATTTTCTACTTTTCACTAACCATTGACATAAATCAAAAATAATTGCCAAAGTTCTAAAATCAGGAAGTTGTCGCACATGATCAAAATGCTCAAATTGCATTCTTAACTATAACATTTCATATTCTGCAAAATCTTGTGTGTAAAACTTTTGCACCAACTTACAAATGTCATCAATTCTAAATGATATGCTCGTCTCTATTGGATCTAATATTGAGCTAAGAATAAGCAACTATATTGTGTTATCATTGAACTTGTTTAATTCTTGCAATTGAGAATCTATCACTGCATTGAAAATGTCAACTTTGTAATGATGTTCTAATGTAATTTTATCTTGTTAATGGCAGGCCCTGCCTCTTCTTACAACATATTGACCATCGAAATTCGGTATAGGTATATTGAGTGATTGACAAAAAAATTTCACATTTCAACTAATTCATCCCATCCATCGTCTCTCAATTTTTGAATGAGCAACTTAGTAGATGAAACAAGATGAATTGCATTCAAAATATCTTGAGACTGAAGTTGTAAAGCTTGATAAAGTAAATTGGAAATCTCTAAAACTTTTCTCATAAGATGCAAAATGAAAATAAATTCAAAAAAAGTTAGCACCTCATAAGCTGCATCAACATCTCTATGTTGAGCAGGTGTAGCTCTATCCTCAATAGTATTTAATAAAACTTCACATGTTGCACTAAACATCTTTATCAAGCTAGATATAGACTTCAAATGAGAACTCAAACGAGTATCACCTGTCATTTTCCACTTTCAAGCTCATCAATGTTAAGTAAATGAGCAATTTTTAATTGGTCATTATGCTTATATGAGGCACAACAATATTGATAATGGAGTTCAACTTAGTAAAAAATTGATGGACGGGGATAACTTCTTTCAATGCAGCAACTAGTGCCAATTGCAAATGATGTGTAAAATAATGAACATAATAAGCATTAGGACATTCACCTGAAATTAAAGCTTGTAATCCATTCCATTCTCAAAGCATGTTACTTACACCATCATGACCTTGCCCTAGAATACTTTGAACATCAAGAGTATGCCAAGATAAGACAAAAGATATTTTCTTTCAATGTTGGTGCAGTGGTGTTTTTAACATGAAAAAGCCCAAAAAAAAGGCTCTTGTACAAAGCCATCTTTATCAACAAATCTGAAGACAATTGACATTTACTCCTTTGTAGATTCATCTCGAGCTTCATCCACAGTGATACAAAATTTGGCATCACTATTTCTTCTTGAATGGCATTTTTAACTTTAGTTGCCAAAACTTATAAAATTTATTTTTACGTTGTTGGTTATGTATATGATGCATTTCATAGAGCTTTATTCAAAACTTCTTCTACTTTCTCATTATAAGAGGCTATGAAACTCAGTAGTTCTAAAAAATTTCCCCGATTAATTGTTGTTGTAGACTCATCATGCCCTCTAAAAGAACATCCTTGAAATGCAAGCCATCTAATTGCCTCAATTGAAGCTTTGAAGCGAAATCTATTTTCAACTACTTCTTGAGATGTGAACTTCTCAAAAATTTGTACAATATGTGATTTTTAGTTCATGAGATCTACACATGCTTTCTCAGCATTTCAATGAGGTAAAGTGTGATCTTTTCCAATATGTGCCAAAAATGCACAATTTTTTCCATCCCTTACCTTCTTCCATGATCGAAATCCACTAGTAGTAAATGCATTTGATCTAGAAGGTCCATCTTGAGTATGAAATATATAACATGGTAGACAAAATGCAGCATCTACACTAGGAGAATATTCCAACCAAGATGGAAATAACTTAAACCATATTGCCTGAAAACTGCGAGGAGGATTTTCTCCAGATTTTGGATACTTATAAAGTATACATTGATATGGACATACTTTTATATAAGCACTTTCTAAATTCATCATGCTTCTCAATAGGATACTCCTATATATATGGTCGCAATCCAGGATTACATTCTAATGATTGAATATCGAAACTCTCATTGATTTCAACTTTTGAAGATTTGACAGGACAACTTTCGGAATTCAAAGCATCAATATCTACAAATGGAGATGGATTTGATTAAGATGATGGAACTTCAACATTCTTTCTTTTAAAGAATGCATCAATTGTTTGTGTCTTTTTCATCTAGGAAAAAAAGCTAAATAAAGTCTAGGCCAATTAATTAAAAATTTTGGAAGCAATTAGAGTTTAATTTAAGATTTAAAGTAAACAATATTTGCACAAAATAATATTCCATAAGCAAATAAGTTGTATACAAAAATTTAATAATATTTGTGCAAATAATATCTCATTCATTCATTTTTATTTTCATATCAAAATTTTCATGCTTACATAAAGCTCTAATGCTTATAACTTGTTTCTACCTTATTTTAGCCAAAATATACTAAGATTAAACTCACTTTTTGTTAAGATTAAACTCACTTTTTGTTAAGTCAAAGTTGTCCAAAATAGTTCTCTTATATCTCAACTTAATATATCCAAATTAATACCCAAATCACACTCCTTTCAATACTAATTACCTATCCCTTTTAATTAATTTCAATTTTTTCCAAGTAACCTTCATCAAGGCAACCCCTTTTTTCCCTTTTTCTTCTCTTTTAGACACAATCCTTTAGGTTTTATCTTATAAAAGCATTAATTCTAATCAATTAAATGTTAAATCATAATTTTCTCCAAAAATCATCAACCTCACAAAAACCTAGCTCATACTACTTTAAAAAAGATAATCTACCAATTTCAATTGCATCCATCATCATTATAGGTCACAAATGAAAGGAATAAGCTTGGAAAGGGGGTGAAGAAACTTACCTTAGAGGGAAACCAAGGCTGATTTAATAAGCCTTCACATTTCACTTCTATTTTCTTTCTTTTTCTTCTTCCTTGTTCACTCATTTGTACTCTTTTGATGGTTTCTTTTCAATTCCTTGTGCTTTCTCTCTCTAGAATTAATTTTTTCTCTTTAATTCAAGTTTAGTTGAAGCAAAAATGGTAAACATGGGGAGATAAGAGAACAATAAAATGAAGAAGAAGAAGAAGAAGAAGAAGAAGGTTGTTTCTTTTTTATTTTTGTTTGGATTCTTCCATAAGGAAGTTATTAGAGTAAATAAAAATGACTAAAATCCAAAAAAAAAATAAAAAGAAAGAATGGTTCAAAAAAAAACCAAAAAGAAAGAAAAAAAATATATTTTTTTTTAAACCTACAAAAGTGGAGCCCTTCTATTGAAAGGCATACTAATTTCAGAGCCATGCAACACACTAATTTCTCCAAACATTAGCACCTAATTTCTCCAATTGTGGCAACATAATTAGTTTATATAGTCATGCAAAGTTGCCATTTTTAACTCTTTATCTCTGCCATTCACATCAAATTTGGAGGGGCCAGGAGGAGTAAATTATAAATTTTATATAGAAAATTTTTCCAAAAAAAAAAGTTGGGAGGGGCTAAGGCCCCCCCACAATACATATAGCTCCGCCATTGAGAACAACTTCCATCCTCCATTGGACTAAAATTTGGTTCTATTGGCAGTATACTCTTAATTGTTTTTTGTATGATAGTGTAAGTTTTCTTTTTTTTTATTTTTTAATGACTCGTTCTTTTAATATTATATATCTCAATGTTGGTCTAAAATGCTTTAGGTTTTATCCGAATTATACATGAAATATACCAAAGATATATCTACCATTAGTTTTAGACAAACTATAAAAAGGTATTCCCAAAGTATACCAATGGTATACCCATGTTAGTGTATATTATGTAAACATTTATGCATTTTTAGTTGCATTTACTTTGTTTTCGTTAATTGTAGGATCTAGATGTCATCTTCTATTACTTTAGGAAGAGGACCAAGCTTGAAATGCAATGTGCCTTCAACCTCACTACTACAAACTGCCTTTTCAATTCACAGATTACTGCACTGTATAAAATGTATGAGCAGAGTGGAAAAGAGGCTTCTATGCTGGAAAATGTTGATTCTATAATTCTTGAGTATATTTCAGATTGGTGATGCACATGAATACAGCATAGTCACTAGTGGACCATGTTTTTTTTCTTTTTCATGTCCATGAGAAAAACCATTGGGTGCTTGGCTGGCTGAGTGTTCTATAGAGGTGAATTTTTGTGTAAAATTCTTTGTCATCTACTCAGTAAAGGGTTGCCACAATAGATGCTATAAAGCCATATTTTGTGTTGCTTCCACGGCTTTTGTCCTTGTCTGGCATGTTTGGTATAAAGATTGAAGATTATATGAAATCGAATGTTTATGTCAGTAAGGAAGCAAAAGCACCTTTTGAGTAGTACTAAATGTGTTTTTATTTTGTTCAATTTGAAGATATTTTTTATTTGGTTGAATTCTAATATCCTTCTTATTTGTTTTCAGTGACTGTGGCGTGTTTGTATGCCTATTTGCTGAACACTTAATTCTTGAAAAGGGATTCCTAGTACTGTCGATATTGAGGATTATAGAATTAAGCTGACTGTGTCATTGTGGAAATATGGTAGAGCTAAAATTCATGGTAAAGCCAAAAGTAGAGGTGAAGATGATGATGGTAGACATGCTAAGAAGATGAAGCCAAGATGATTCATATTTTTTTTTTAGTTTTATTATTTGAGACTGATAATAGTAGTATGTACCCTTTTTCTTAAAAAAATTTAAAGTACATATGAATAGAATTTTTTGCCAATTTTTTTTTTGTTGTTTATGATTTTCATAGTTCTCAAGTATTTTACACATAATGTATCCATGAGATATACCTAAGCTATGCCCAAGGTATACCAAACGTTATAACCTCTGTCTAGGTTTAGTTATTGGCTGAGATATCCCCAATGTATATCCAACATATACCAGAGGTATACCGGGGCTTATAATTGTTAACTAAGATATCCCCAAGATATATGCCCAAGGTATACCAAACCTTATAGACCGTTGTCCTAAGTATTTTATATCAAAAGTATCATCAAGATATACTCAAGGTATATCTAAGGTATACCAGACTTTATAGCCTTTGTTCATAACTATTTTTGAGTCAAAGATATCCCCAAGATATACTCATACCTAACCTTATATGTTGTTATCCTAAGTATTTTATGTCCAAGATATATCCAAGATATGCCTAAGTTATACTAGACTTTATAGCCTTTGTTCTCTTAAGTATTTAAGGCCAAAGGTATTTCTAAGATATACCCAAGGTATGCCCAAGATATATCGAATTTTATAACCTTTGCTCTCCCGAGTATTTTAGGCTGAAGGTATCCCCAATGTATACTTGACTTTATAGACTTTGTTCTCCCAAGTATTTTAGACCGAATACATCTCCAAGATATACCGAATATTAAGGTCTGTATAGCTATGCAATTAGTTATTTTCTATGTAAACTTAAGCTGTTTAGAAGGTATATTCAAATTTATAATTTCCAACAAATATTCGAATGAATACTAAGTGATCAATACATGTTGTTCAAATATGACAATCTTTATATAGCTACATTTCTACATTTTTTCCTTATTCAACTTATCCATATCTGCTGGTTTTTTTATTCCCATGGTACTTGATCCTTCTTCTTTTTTTGTCTTCTAGCCTTTACTCTTGTTTGAGGTGGTTTTACTTATATTTCTTCTACTTCATTTGATATTTTCCAAGTTGATTAGCTGCTAAGTGGATGTATAGTTCCATCATATGTTGCCAACAGATTTTCCTTTGTGTAGAAAAGTGAGCAATAAGAATGCTGATCTTCGTTGATGTGGTTTAATACTACAAATGCATGAGGACATGGTAGCTCATCAAGCTGGAATCTTCTACAGGTATATGTTCTTTGTAATAGGATGACAGTGAACTAATTTTCACCTTTATATACTCTGAATAATTCATCATGTGACTATTTTGCCTGCATGAGTAGAAACAATACTTTTTTATTATCTTTTATGTAAATGTTCACTGAAGTTATGCAAAATGTATTCCAAAGGAATAGCTATGGTATGCCATATATTTAAGTGTACCCAAGGTATATCGGAGATATTCCGAAAGTATACCTAAGGTATGCTAGTCATTTGCTAGATATTTAATAGCAGAGAGAAATTTACATGTATTCTCAATGACTTGTGATAGTTTCTCTCAACATGTATTCAGCCTTTTATGCTAACTTTGTAAAGGTTGCTATTGCATTATTTAAATTCATGTATGTCCAATCTTGTACTAAATGTCTTAGATACCCTAGTAATGTTATTATAGGTAGCTCTTTTACTGCTTTGTTAGTTGCATACATTGATTATGTTATGTTAGATGTCATTACTGAGTATTTGTTATTGGTTGCAATAGTTTTGGTCCATTTGTGGTACCCAACTGCTATTAAATAAGGTCTAATCCTCATAACTATGTTATCCAGTTCTTTCATATACCTTTCAAAGTCTTCTACTGTATATGCATTTACTGCTTTGATGAATAGTTATCTTATGTTCTTTGAGTTTCTTTTGAAGTTTGTCTTAAGGTTGTTTAGAAGATGGTAGGCATATATATCATGGACAGCTTCAGGGTATACTTTTGTTATTGCCTTTTAAATGCTCTTATACCTATTTGATATTATGCAAAGTCTTTAAGGACAACCAAAAGCATCTCTAACTCCTTTGAAGAACCATTCCCTTGTTGCATCATTTTTAGAGTCAACAACTATGAATGATAGTGGAAATATTTTTCCAGCTGCATCTTGTATTGATGTTGTTAACATGGTTCTACCGCATCTTGCTTTTACGATTATTATTAACATTATTTAATTTTCATTAAATTTTGTAATTAATTTTTCTTTGCAATTTATTAATTTTAATATAAATTAATTTTAACAATAAAACTCAATTTATTTGTTAATAAAAAAATTTATAACATTGTAAATTTGTAATTGTTTATAGTGAATATAATAAATTAAAATATTAATTGGGTCTCATAAATTTAAATTAATATTGGAGAAAATATATTTAAAAATGTAGTTGAAATTTTGCCGATACCACAATTTACAATTATAAACCAATTTCATAAATAATAATAATGCTCGTCTCTACATTTTTTCATAATTATTTCTCTCTAAACCCTAAATTCTGAAACCGATCGCCCAACCTTTATCTCATTTTTTTTCTTTTGCTTTGCTATTAATAAACAGAGGATGATGAAAGAAATTCAAAATGCAGAGGAATGGTGGTGTGATTTCTATGCAATTTGGGATTAGGATCGGGGAGAAAGATTTCATGTCTTGCCTTAAAGAATTAGAGCTTCAACAATCACAAATATTCCTAAAAAAACGTAAATCACATTCATAATCGAAGAAGAATATTTCTAAGGGAATTTCACAA
>CATIWF010047629.1:0-23399 GCA_949630135.1 Balakata baccata
GTCATTTTGTTTCTAATAGGAAGTTGCTGTGAAGAGGTTCTTAGACCAAGGTATTTCTGTTGAATCTCTTGAAGAATTCAGAAGTGAGGTACATGCTCCTTTTTTTTCTTCCACCCATATTAGACTCATGTAGCTTTTAGCACGGCAAGTAATGAATGGATACTTCTAAATTGCTTCTTGATATGCTTAACCTTGTGGTATATATATATATATATATATATATATATATATGTACTTCTCCAACATAACGGTTTTTCTCTCAACCAGTAGCTCTCCAATCCTTGGAGAAGGTGAAAATCTGCCGTTGGTCTGCTGTAGACCTTTATCCACTAAATTGGGACTACCTTCTTCCGCCTTCATTTTATGTGTTAACTAGGCCAATACAAGATGAATTTGTTACCAATTTATTGTACCCCAATATGCATGATAGGACTGTGAACAATGATATGAATTTCTTGTTTGGCCTGATCGTTGCTTCCATTTGTTATTCCCTTAATTAATGTCTGCATAAAATCTTTAGGATGAGATAATTTAATTCTGCAAGATCTCATTGGCAAGTCATTTTGAAACATTTTCGTTTTTGTTATATTTCCCATTACATTTGCCCACTTAACATTGATTATATATTTTTTTTTGAGAGACATTGATTATATTGTTATTTATTTAGAGTATGCAAACGTTTTTATTGAATTTAGCCAGTTTACTTGTGATTTCAATTCAAAGGTTTGGATTATGAAAAGACTCAGACATCCCAATGTGGTTCTCTTCATGGGAGCAGTAACACGTGCCCCAAATCTTTCCATTGTTACAGAATTTCTTCCTAGGTATGCTTCTTCACTAAATAACTTCATTTCTTATATTGCTTTCTCCAATACTATATTCTGGAAGCTAAAATGCTGGAATTTTTTTTATCTACCATTTAAAAGAACAATGTGTTTAACTACATGCCATGAGGCAAAAAAAAAAAAAGAACTTTAATGGGCCGATTGAAATCTTCTTGTAAATGTAGTTAATGCAATGTGTATTATGTTTCATATTATTAGCTTAGGTTTTTCTCAATGCAATTTATTCAGGTTTTAGCAATTAACATGATTTATAACAGAGTTAATTACAGAAGCTATATATTGAAATTCTTATAATAACTGAATGGCTTCATCAGAAAACCATTTTGGATTGGACAACTGAAGTGTTGCTGACAATGGCTTGTTAGCTTTTGGATATGCTGCATAAAATTGCTTGTCACTAGATTTTGGATGATTTACTTTTTTCACGGTGTCTACTTAAAACTTGCATTAGTCATTTCTCTCCTTAGCACTTTTTAATTTTTTCAGAATAAATTCCCATTATAAGTTTCAATGTGGACCAATATATGACATCAGATTATTGTATCCTTGCATTTCAGTTAGAGTTTTGGTTTTTCTTTGCATAATATTTATGTTGATGATAGCAATGAGGCATGATTTATTATTATTGTTATTATTATTTTTATTATTTTGCAGAGGTAGTTTGTACAGACTAATTCATAGGCCTAACAATCAATTGGATGAACGGAGGCGTTTGAGGATGGCTCTGGATGCTGTATGATTTCATATTTAAAATTAGTTAGCATAAATTTCCTCTATCATGATAATTTATCAGAGATTTTATTTTTTATGATAAATTTCCAGGCTCGGGGAATGAATTATTTGCACAATTGCAATCCGATGATAGTACACCGTGATTTGAAGTCCCCAAATCTTCTAGTTGATAAAAATTGGGTGGTAAAGGTACAGTTCATTTTTTCCGAAATATTTTGAATGCAGTTGCTAAAACCTTCTGTCCTTGAATGATCTGCCAAGTCTAATCCAGCATGGCATGAAACTTTTTGCCTGTTTTTAGGTATGTGATTTTGGGCTATCACGTATGAAGCACAGCACATTTCTCTCATCAAGGTCAACTGCAGGGACGGTAAGCTGTACTTGTATCTGATTGCGTAGAACATACTTGTTAATAGTTTTATGAGATTGAACATTGATTCTATTTGTATATAGTTTAGCCATTTTTTTATTCGTCTAAAAATCACCTTTAAGCTTACAAATAATTATTTTGCCGCTGAACAGGCTGAATGGATGGCCCCAGAAGTGCTAAGAAATGAACCTTCTGATGAGAAGTCTGCAATTCTATTTCATATTTGATTTTAATGTTTATATTTCTCTTGGGATCTCCACTAATTTTCTTAATAATAATATAGAGTTTGAATCTATCTGCAGGTGTGATGTTTATAGTTTTGGGGTTATACTATGGGAGCTCTGTACGTTGCAGCAACCATGGGGTGGAATGAATCCAATGCAAGTTGTAGGTGCTGTTGGCTTTCAACAACGACGTCTTGATATTCCAGACAACATGGATCCTACCATTTCAGATATTATTAGGAGGTGCTGGCAGACGTGAGTATCTTTTTTTTTTTAATTTTTATTTTGTTGGTTGCCGATAGATTTTATGCTCAAATATGCATTGAAAGAGTAAGTTAAGTGTCTGGTTCATATCTAATGAGACAGAATCAAGCCGATAGGGTGGATTTGCCAACAAGAAATTACAATTAGTAGCACAACTGTGGACTGCCATATATATATATATATATATATATATACATGTCTTTTATGTTGAATAATATGAATGTGCTTCTTTTCTTCTCTTGATCTCACTTTTCATGCTTTTTCAAAAATTTTCTTTTCCAGTTTTTTTTTTCAATTGTCTTCATTCCTCACTTGTATGAGAGTTGCTATCAACAATTTCTTCTGCACTAGATGCTACACATGGAAATGATGGAAATTGCACCTCAATAGGATACCGTGGCAAATGCTTGCAGTTTCCCTTTTAAGTTTGTTGGGAATTTTAGAGAATGAGAAACAATGGAATTTCATTGAATTGAAATAGCAAACTCTACGTACATCAAACAAAATATGATAATGCCTTATATAGGCATATTACCCACGACTTGACATCCACTACTCCGCTTAACCATGTTGCAATACATGCATTAATCTACCACTAACAATAACCAACATACACTACTCCACTAACAAACCACTGATTAACATACTATACCACTGCTTACAATAAAATAGGACATTAACAAATACTAACATTAATTCAAATTAACATGTTATTTTATAATTTTTAAAACATTAATTTTCAACACTCTTCTATGATTCAAAAATTAACATTTCTAATTGATTTGTGTTGGAGCACTTCTCTCCAACTATTGATGCACTTCTCTTCAACTTCTTGATGCAATTCTCACCAACCTCATGCCATTAACTTTCTTGGAGCACTTCTCTCCAATTCTCTAAAAAAGTATTTCTTCTTGTGTCACTTCTTGTGCCACATTTCCTTGCTCATCATCTTTCTTTTTGCCTTGCTTGGTTGATGTTGTAGATGTCTTCTTAATTGATATATTTGTGCTTGGTGTTGCTGTTATTTTCTTGAAACTTTGAACTATCCTCTTTTTTTTTTTTAACTCAACTTGCCCATATTGAAGATCAACCAGGCTTTGATACAATGTTGGGAATTTTCGAGAATGAGAAGCAATGGAATTTTATTGAATTGAAATAGCCAACTCTATGTACATCAAACAAAGTACGGTAATGCCTTATATAGGCATATTACCCACAACTTGACATCCACTACTCCACTTAACCATGTTGCCACTACATACATTAATCTACCACTAACAATAACCAACATACACTACTCCTCTAACGACCCACTAATTAACATACTATTCCACTACTTACAATAAAATAGGACATTAACAAATACTAACATTAATTCAAATTAACATGTTATTTTTTAATTTTTGAATCATCAATTTTCAACAAAGTTTATGGGGTTTTTTGTTGGTTTATTTCTTTATTCCACACTTTTTCTCTTTGCTTATTTTTTTTTTTATTAATATTCCCTTTCAATTACCTTGCCAATTGTGTTTCACCAAATTTGAGCAATTCTTTTCATGGCCTGGTGATCAATCTATGATTTTTACATTGTTATACTTATATATATATAAATATATTACTTGTTTCAGCCTTTTACAGTGCAACACATTGCTGTTCTCAAGACAAACTACCATAAAGAAATGATATAAAAACAAGATTAGGCATAAATATGAAAAAGTGGATGAAATAATACATATCCTTATCAATGTGCAGAATTGATAATTTGGTGGGTGGTCACATGCGATAGCTTGTGAACGCAATGTAAAACGTTTTTTACTTTGTCTAATACATTGCATATGACTGTTCTTAGAATGGGCTTTATATGTATTGTATGTTGAGTTGCGCAGGCTGATATAGCATTGACATATGGCCTCCTTTTTAAATTGTAGAGATCCAAAATTGAGGCCGACATTTGCAGAAATAATGGCAGCCTTGAAGCCATTACAGAAGCCTATAACCAGTGCACCCGTGCCTAGACCAAGTGCACCTGCAAGAGGTGGGCATGAGAGAAGTCTGCTGTTACAAGGAGCAGAAGAGCAGGCAGGCTAGTAGACACAAGTTGATGGCTACCTGGAACCTTGGGCACATTTGACTGTCAAAATATGAAGCCAAATTGTAGACTATCCAGCGCAAGAAAATTGCACATCAGATTGCCAAAATATAGAGGAAAATTGTGGACTGTTTGGGAGAAGAGAATGAGAGATTGATCGAAGATCATGACCAACATATACTCCAGTTTGAGATGATTGCGATTCTTTTCTTTTTTTTTTGAAAAAATTCAAATGTTTCCCTTTTTCTTGTTTTGTATTTTTGTGCAGCCAAGCTTCATGGTGTATTTGTTTGTTGAAAAGATCCATCTGAAATTGTTGTAATCAATGTTGTGTTTTTTGTGCTCACAGTTTGTTACAAGCAATTGGAGAAGTTGCTGCTATGCTACAAGGAGGGGTGCAATGGATTTACATTCAACCTGGCAATACCATAAAACTATGCCGATTTGTTTTTCAAGTCAAGTACTTGTGATGAAGGGATAGTGATGTACCTTTAACATGAGCCTTTGGTCATAGTCGAGTAAACGAAGTAACAAATCCATTAAACATTGTCTTTTTCAGAAGAGGTCCGATTGAGATTTAACCTATTCACATAATAATACCACTAAATTAAAGACTAAACTAAAGTTCATTAGTACTTTTGTATGTCTTGAGTTGCTGTAAAAACTATGCTCCAATATCTAAGGTCATACGTATTCTTAGAATGGATAAAGGATAGTTCATTCCCTGCATAAGAGAACCAGTTCTTCAGGGTTTCCATGCTTCCAAACAGGCTCATGGAAAACGCAAGAAAAATTAAAAAAGAGGCCAACCATTTAAAATACCATCGCAAATATGGATATTGTTATATTTTCCTTTCTTTCTTTCTCATATCTTTATATCTGAATTCTCAGCCTGAAAAGATGGCTTCTTTATTTCGTTCTCAGCTATTTCTGTCACACACATTAACAAGTATTAATCACTTCTCTTCCTCATCACAGACACCTCCTCCTCCACCTTCCCCTTCAACTCCATCTCCACAACCACAAACTTCAAAATCATCATCACAGTTAAGTACAAGTTCATCTGGGCAGCCAACACCTGTTTCAGTTGAATTGCAGAAACAGAAACCTGTTACCTCCAAAGTTGAAACCACTGACTGGATAGCTTCCACCTTAACAAGACGGTTCGGCCTCGGTGCTGGCCTTGCTTGGGCTGCCTTTCTTGCATTTGGTGTCGTTTATGAACAGATCAAGGCTCGTCTTGAAGTCTCCCAACAAGAAGCAAAAACAAGGTCTCATATCTAACTTCTTTCACTTCTGCCCATCTCATCATTTTATATTTTGCGTATTTATTTCATTTTCCCTGACATTTCATTGGAAGCAATTTGTATTAATCATTCATATCAAACTCAATACTTTTTCTTTAATAGTCTTATTGAGATTTTTATATTTTGGCTATGTAAATAACAAAAGAATAGGCTTTTATCTTTATATCATAGTCCCAAAAAACACTTGTGTTAACTATAGTCACAATTCTGCACTGCGCGCAGAGACATTGAGAAGGAAGAAGTGGTAGTGTTGCCTAATGGCATAAGGTAAATACATACATTCTCATCCTCTCCATGCTATTTATTTGGTCTCTTGAACTGTAGCAATCAAAACAAAGCTCAAATAAGTTGAGCATTTTCAAACAGGTGTATTGAGTTGAGAGTTGGTGGTGGATCATCTCCAAGGCCAGGGGAGTTGGTGGTGATTGATCTCAAAGGAAAAATACAAGAAAGGGGACAAGTGTTTGTGGATACAATTGGTGGAGAAAAGAAAAGCCATTGGCATTGGTAATGGGCTCAAGGCCTTATAGTAAGGGAATGTGGGAAGGGATAGAATTAGTATTGAGATCTGCGAAGGCTAGGGGGAAAAGGAAAGTAATTGTGCCTTCTAATTTAGGATTTGGAGGTTTTGGTTCAAGTGTCCAAATTCCAGCATTTGCCACTCTTGAGTACCTTGTTGAGGTTGACAAAGTTTCAATTGCTCCTTCTAGATCATTATCAAACACTCTATCACCAAATTACTTATATTTAATAAAAAATAATTTATATTTTTTTAATTTCCGTTTTGTATTGTATACCACCATCGGTTGGGTCATTCAATAATGAGTAAAGAGTATGATCTATATAGATAAGGAAAAAACTGAAAAAAATATGGTACGGGAATTTTAAAAATTGGATCATGAAAAATTACAATCAAACTTTTTTTGAAGAAAAGGTGCTCGTATTAATTAAGAAGCAATCACGTCATTAAGCAGGAGAGGTCTTACAAAATCAGGTGCCTCATCCCACAACACAGGACTAGCTAACGAAGGAGCAGCTTTTGCAAGAGCATGAGCTACCCTATTAGCTTGTTTGATTATGAACTGAATCCCTTGAATTCATTCATTGATAACAGTACATTTGTATACAAATGTAGAAGGTTTAAGTAGAATACAATTAGGAATAGGATTGGAACTGAAGTAGTTTAGTGAAAGTAGGGGATTGAATCCTCATCCTTACCACCCTCCCATAAGTTGAATGAGATATTTCTTAAATTGGAGTAATTAAAAATTATATTTACAAATTTATGGTAGTTTTAGGAGACGTGCGCCAGTCTAATTGGCGTACACATGTAGTTGGAGGAGACGTGCGCTAGTCCAATTAGCGCACGCAGCCGGTGTTAGACACATGGCTTGCGCCACTTCAACGCAAGACACGAAATAAATTTATTTTTTCTTTCCTAATTTTTTAAAAAATAGCATTTTATTTTTTAAAAAATAATTAATCAAAATTTAATTAACAATTAATGGCGAACATATAATAATAATAATAATAATAATACGAGTTAACTTTTACAATAAAAAATATATGAGGCAAATAATAATAATAATAATAATAATAATAATAATAATAATAATAATAATAATAATAAACTTTTACATAATGCATGAAAAAAAAATTTAACTTTTATAAATTTTCTCTATATTTTTTATCCCTAAAAATTTTTATAAATTATTATTTTCTAAATTTTACTTAATATATGATTAAATTCTAAATACTTTAATTTATAATTTATTAATTTAATTTATTTATTTACTTAATTTTCATTAGTAATTTATCAAACTCTAATTTATAAATTGTATTGTAATTTTTCTAAAAAATAATTAACAAAATTTAATAAATTAATTAATAAAAAAATTGTTAACAAAAAATTTTTTTTGACGTGCTTGCATGGACGTGGACATTAAAGTGGCGTACCTGGTGAAACTGGCGCGCGAGAGTCAAATTAACACAAATTCGGAATTACTGTTAGAACAACCACAAATTCGAAAATTTCTGAAAAAATATCCTAAGATGGTAAATAATTTGAGTGAATACTGCAAACTAAGAAATATCCCAAGTTGAACTGGGTTACCAAACACAGTCAGCTTGTTTCACTGTTATAGAAATGAAGACTTCAACAATGATTTGGAACGTGAGTGAAAAACATGATTAGCTGTGAGATAAGTGGCACTTAAGTTGTCACACCATAAAATAGGAGGACGAGAGGCACCAAACCCAAGTTCATACAATAATGATTGGAACCAAACCAGCTCAGAGGTGGTGGATGCAATGGCACGATACTTGGCTTCTGTGGAAGGCTGGGACACTGAATTTTGCTTTTAAGAACTCCATGAGACCAAATTAGGACCAACAAAAATAGCAAAGCCAGTAGTGGATTTTTGGTTATCCAAGTTTCCTCCCCAGTTAGAGTCTGAGTAAGCATGAAGGATTTGCGAAGAAACAATCCATGTGTGGCAGTGCCTTTAAGATACCGCAATAATATTTTTGTAGCTTGCCACTGTAATTTAGTGGATTGATGCATAAATTGCGCTAATTTATTAATCGCAAATGCAATGTAGGGTTGTGTGAAAGAAAGATACTGAAGTCCTCCAATTATACTACGAAACAAGGTGGGATCGGAGACGGCTGGATTATCACCCAAATGGAGTTTGTCGAAAGGTGAAATGGGAGTGCTAACGGGCTTACATGTTGCTATATTTGCACGTTTGAGAAAATCATAAACATATATTTCTTGGCAAAGTCGAAGGCCATTACGATGCTAATGTACTTCTATGCCTAAGAAGTAATGTAGACGGCTAAGGTCTTTGACAGCAAACTTGCCTTGTAATTATCGAATAAGTGTTGATGCCAGAATAGGAAAGCTGCTCAAAACCATAATATTATCAACATAGATAAGGCAATAGATATTGGCATTACTAGTTTTTATAAAATAAAGAAATGCATCAGTTTTGGAAGCTGTAAATCCTAAGTGAGTAGCCTCATCTATAAGACATCTGTGCCACATTCACGGGACCTATTTTAATCCATAGATAGATTTATTAAGACAACAAACAGGAGTGGGAAATTGTTTATTGACAAAGCCCATAGGTTGTTGCATATAAACATCCTCTTCTAGAGAGCCATGAAGAAACGCATTTGGTACATCAAGCTGTCACATTATCCAACCAAAATGAACTCCAAGGGAGAATAATAGTCGAACGGTTGAAGGTTTAACCACAGGACTATATGTTTCATTATAGTCTTCTCTAGGTCGCTGATGAAATCCCTTAGCAACAAGACGAGCTTTGTACTGCTCTATAGTTCCATCCAGTTTTGTTTTTGTTTTGAATAACCATTTACTTCCAACCACTTTTTTCAAGGAGATAGGGGAACTAAATCCCAAGTTTTATTTACCATTAAGGCATCATATTCAAGTTGCATTGCATCTCACTAGTGCTTGAACTTAGAAGCAGCTGTGTAACTGGTTGGATCCGGAGGGATAGATAACAAATTATGTAGTGACCGTAGCTGTTGGGGTTTTAAAGAACCCATTTGTGACCTGGTAATCATCTAGTGTGTTTGATCAGTATTATTGTTAGATGTAGAATTATCTTGGAGACTTGCCACTACTGTAAATGTATGCAGTTCATCTTGAGAATGGTCAACCACAGGTGAAGTTGTGTCATTATTAGAGACTGAACATGTTACTCGAGTTGTTGTGGAGGAAGGGTTAGTCGCGGTGTTTGGTGAAGAAGTGGACACTAGTGGCACTATAGGTAACTGGACAGACTGGTGAGGCAGAGTTAGAACTGTTGGTATCGAGGTTGGTGGAAGAGATTCAGATGAGTAGTGCACCTTACTTCCGAATGGAAAAACCTGTTCATCAAAGACAAAATGACATAAGACATACAATTTTTGTGTGGTTGGATCAAAACAATTATACCCTTTGTGTAATCGACTATATCCAAGAAAATGCAACCTTTTGACCTGAAATCAAGTTTGGATTTAGAGTACGATCTTAACTAAGGATAGCATGTACAACAAAAGGCTTTTAATACATAATAGTCTGGTTTTTGTTTGAATAGGCGAGTGTATAGCGAAGAGTAAGGCAATTGTACCATAGGTAAGCGGTTAATAACATACACTGTCTTGTCAAAGGCAAGTCCAAAAAGTTTTTGGTAAAGAAGATTGAGATAATAAGGCCAAACTAGTCTCAACAATGTGGCGGTGCTTGCATTTTCCACATCCGTTTTGTTCGGGAGTGTATGGACAAGAAGATCTTTAAGAAATACCTGTGGATGTAAGGTAATTTTGAAGTGCTTGGAATTCACCTCCCCAATCGGCCTATAAATTTTTTATAAGTAGGCCAAAATAATTTTCAACCGCTTTTCAAAATTTAATAAATATATCTAAAACTTCAGACTTAAATTTGAGAAAATAAATCCAAGAATATTTACTATAATGATCATAAAATAATAAATAGTAATGAAAACCATCAATTGAGACAGTAGATGCGGGGCCCCATAGATCATAACAAATTAACTCTAAAGGTTGAGATGATTGAAATTTAGAAATTCGAAACGACAACTTATGACTTTTATTAACTAAACAATCATGACATAAATTCCGAGTTTTTAAACTAGGACACAAAGTTGAACTAATTGCCAATGCTTTCTTGACAATGGGATAAGAAGCATGTGCTAGACGCTTGTGCCATGTACATAGAGACGCAACATGTGTTAAAGGAGAAGGAATAAACAATGATAGAAGGTATAACCTGTCTTTAGTTTGGCCTTGAAATAGTATTTGTCGGCTCACCAAATCCTTGATCAAAATGAAATTAGGAAAAAAAAATTCAACAGAGACATTGTTAGTTTTAGTAAATGAACTGACAGAAAGCAAATTATTTGTAGCAATAGGTACATGCAAGATATCATCATGAAATAAAAAATGGTGTCCCCCAGCTGTGAATTTAGAAGAACTAACATTAAGAATAGGAAGTGAAGAACCATTATCGACAATAACCTCTTCAGGACCTTGGTACTCTGAGTGAATAGCCAGATTTTCCAATTTCGAAGTGAGGTGGTGAGTTGTACCTGAATCCAATAACCAAGATTGGTTGCAGCTATTAGTGTGAGTGTGATTAAGGATGGCCATGGTGATCTAGGCTTGCGAGGTAGAGGGTAGACATTGGCAAGATGGTTGAACCCATTACAATTGTAGCAAGTCACCAAAGATATTTCTTTATCATCACATGTAGAATTATACTAACTATAAAGTTGGAATGAAGATCGATTACTAGATGTGAAATTGGAGGAATAGCCACAGCTTGTTATATTGCCTCTTCCATGACCACGATTATTTGTACAACCATAAGAGGTGGGCCCACCTTTTAATGTAGTATGACCACAACTTGCAAATTGAGCAATGGGTGTAACAGAGGCAACAATAGTTACTAAAGAATTGGAATCAAGAAGACCATGGCGATTGAGTTGATGTTCTTCTGTTAAAAGAAGACCAAAAAGATCATCAAAGGATATAACCTCATCTCTGGCATCAAGAGTGTAAGAGAAAGGTCTATAAACAGGATTAAGACCTTCTAAAAATGATTCTACTAAATCATCTTCAGAGATACAGCGTTGTAAAGTAGCTAATTGATCAGCAATAGACTTCGCTTTCTGGACATATGTAGTAATATTGTTACTATTTTGTTACAAGTTATGCAAACAAGATTTTAATTCTCGTATATGTGGTTTTGAACCTTTAGCACAAGCATGGATAAGATGTGACCACGCTTTGTGCAGCTGTTTCTGCACCAACTATCTATTAAAAGACTCTTTCTGTAACTGATGCAATAATCCAACTTAATACAAGTTGTTCTTGTTGTTCCCATTAGAGATAAGCTGGATTTAATTTATCATTATCAATAAATTTGGACGGTGGTGTGTAGGAAGCATCAAGATGGTGAAAAAGCCCGCAACCTTTAAGCATCGAAGTGATTTGTGTTTTCCACAATAATAAGTTTGTGAGTGTGAGTTTAATTGGAAGTTGATGAATCAAGTTGGGCATAATGGTATTAAAGACAGATTGAACTGGTCTAGGAATCAAATCGTTGGAGTTGGTCAGGTTGTAGCCGAAGAAAAAAGGGACGAAATTCAAGTTTGGGTTATTAAATCTCTTTATGCTCTGATACCATGTTATAAACTGAATCCCTTGAATTCATTCATTGATAACAGTACATATGTATACAAATGTAGAAGGTATAAGTAGAATACAATTAGGAAGAGAACTACACAATCGAATAGGATTGGAACTGAAGTAGTTTAGTGAAAGTAGGGGAGTTGAATCACAATAAAAACATTGTTACTAGTTTCCAATAAAGAGCTGTATGAATGAATGATGGCTCTAAATTCTGATTGGTCTTCTTTGAGGTTATGAACTCCTTGGACAACGTTTTTTGCATCTGTCTCCATAAAAATATGGGATTAATTGTAATTCTTCATCTAGCTGAGGGATACGAACTGCTTTTAACATACTAGGATTCCAACAACCAGCAAACTGAACTGTTCTGCACCAAAGCTCATGACCAGAATAATCTTGGGCAACCATCCCAATACCTACTGCATTCAGGCCAATGTTAATGGCAGCGTCGACATTGACTTTGATCCAACTAGAGGGAGAATGATTCCAATGCAGCATGAGCTCTGTTGTAGAACCCGAATCAGCTCCAATAGTTACATTACTAATTTTGAATTGATTTAGGAAACTAAGATAACCTGAAATGCAATGATGAGGCTGGTCATGAGAAGAATTCCATAATTTCTTGTTACGGCGGTTCCAGATCTCCCAAAATCATCATAGAAACACTTTTCCTTATCTAACTGATCCCTGATGACAAGATATAATCTTACTAGATTATGATCAACTGATCCACGACCCTATGATCCATTGATCTTAGAAGGAAGACATTATGTAGTTAGAAAAGGTTCCCATGATCGCAACGATCCTATGACCTTATGATCCCATGAAGTGATATTGTTGACTTTCATAGAGGAGCTGGTCTTATAAGCTTATGATTATTATGATTCCATCTTATGACTATGATCCACAACCCTACGATTCCAAAAAGAGGACAGCAGGCAGTTAGAAAAGGTCCTCATGATCCCAACAGTCTTATGATCATATGATCCCATGCAGTCATATTGCTGATCCTCATAACTAGAGATCCTTATAAAGGACAAAAATATTGTACGACTACAGTATAGAGAGCAAAGCGCCGATATGACAGGCAAAGAGCCGATATGACAGGCAAAGAGCATTAAATGCGCATACAGCTCAAGTAGAGCGCATGATGGCTAACATGGACTACTAGCCAAAATCATGACCTGGCAAAGCCGGCTTGAGCTATATTGTGTCAAAAAATTATTAGACATATGGCGGAGAAGAAAATTATAAAAATCCCAAGCAACATACCTAAAGGACATGTTAACTTTTAATCTCTCTAGCTACACTTGCTCTATATTTTTCCTCTTACTGACTTAAACATCGAAGGGGTTTCACTAGAGCCTAACTCAGTCAAGTCTTGTTGTTTCAGCCGTGCAAGGAAAAATAGCTACGAGAGGCAAAAGTTAGCATTGGTGCAGTGAGCGCGGATCATGGCTGACGAAACACATATAGGAGGACTATACTCGAAGACCCTAGAAAGAACTCCTCTTTCCACCATCGCCAATCCTTATGACACCCATGTATCCCCCCACAACTTAAATCCCATCCTAGACCATATTGCTACTAGACCGGTGTCTAATCCCACCCTAGATATTTTTCATGTTTTACAACAACTTACAACCATCATCAACAATATGAAATAGGACATAGCCACACTTAAAAACCAAATACCAACCCCTTTCCAACACTACCGAGATGAGCACGAAAAAATTTCTACGTCCACATGAGATACATCTTTTGCCAATACACCCACTCACCAAATTCCACCTACTGCCCAGGAAATATTCATCACCAAAGTTGACCTGTATCAAACAATAGAAAGTCTCATGAAAGAGTGTCATCCATCATATGGGGACTTTGATTATAGTCTTCGGAATACCTCACCACTGACTGACCATTTAGTGGAAGATCCTTTTCCAGATATCAAGTTGCCACGTCTACCTACTTATGATGATTCTAGAGAATCTCGAAGTCACGTCTCTCAATTTCACACTACCATGGCCTTGTACACAAACCAAGATTTAGTACTTTGCAAAGTTTTTCTAACCACTTGGTTTAGCCCAGCAATGATATCAAGGCCTTAAACCAAACTGTATACACTTTTTTGAATAGTTGGCCCAACTCTTCAATATGCCTTTTGTCACCAGTATGTGTATTTGCAAAGTATCGGAAGATCTCCAGAAGGTGTATGAAAAGGAGGAAAAGCTAAGGGAATATGTCAATGGTTCAATAAGGAAGCTGTATTGGTAGATGACTTGGACCATAGTGTTGCAATTAGAGCATTCAAGATAGGAACCACATCCAAGCTTCTATACAACTCACTAAATCTAGACTTGCCCCATAATTTCACTGATCTCATGATCCGTGCCAGGCAACACATCTAGTTAGATGAAACTATGAGAGCAAATGGTGACGTACACGAACTTTTGATTAGCATGACCCCTCATAGGGAAAACTATGCTAATAGAAATGAACGGCATGATTAGCCGCCATATCGGGGATAATCGGAACAAAGGCGGGGATATCAAGATCATCCCCATCCCTTTGATAAAAAGTACACTCCTCTGAATGTCTCCAGAGGAGAAGTGTTGATGACTACCAAGCATGTTGGAGAATCGTTGAGATGGCTCGGTAAGCTTAATCCCAAGCACCATGAGAAAAGAGATCATAGCAGATACTATGATTTTCATAGGGATCATGGCCATGATATTGAAAAGTGTTGGGAACTGTGTGATGAGCTCGAACATCTCATACAGAAGGGATCACTAAAGTAGTTTATGTGATCAAAAATCCCGCATGAAAAACTAGAGCCACGAGCATCCTCGCAACCTAATGCCAAACCAAAGAGGCTAAGGGGAGAACTGTCAGCTCTAATCAACATCATTATTGGTGGAGTCAACTTGTCAGGACAAGCACCCAGGAAACAAAAAAGAGGTGTTCATATTATTAATAGCTAGAACGAGCTGGCTCTAGTTACTTTCCCTACTCAAGATGGTCTTTGGCTGCCTCATGGTTATGATGATGCATTGGTCATAAAAGGTTGTATCCACAATGTACTAGTAAGAAGAATCCTCGTTGACAATAGAAGTGCTGTCAATCTTCTGACGCTAATGTTCTTTCATGCCTTGAAGGGGTCTGTCTCAAACCTCAAGCCAATCTCTCTACCATTTGTAGGATTGGGTGAATAACCAGTTCCAATGGAGGGATCAATTTGGCTAGCGATACAGATTGGTACAGACGAGAAATACAAAGATTTCCTTGTGAACTTCATGATTGTGGATATCCCTTTCCCTTACAATTTGATTTTGGGATGCCCATTTTTCCACGACTCTTGTGCATCTACGAACATCAGATATTTGATAATGAAAAATCCCACCACTTGGGAGAGATCATAGTAAGAGGAGATAGGCAGGCAGCCAGTGCAGCTTGCGCAATGGCCCTCAAAGGGGTCACAAAAACGCTAACTATGGAAACCCTAGCTAGGGAACCCTCAGCTGATGGCCCGACACCTATGGAAGACATCAAAACAGTGGTAATCGATCAAGACAGGTGTATTCAGATAGGGGAAAGCCTAGAGAAGGATGACAAAAATAAAATCCTTTCGATCATAAAAGAATATGTAGACGCCTTCGTATGGACCCCATAAGATATTCAAGGAGTAAATCCATAGCTCACTAGTCATCGCTTAAATGTCAGCGAACATGCCAAACCAGTTAAACAGAAAAAATAGCAGCATGCTCTAGACAGATAGGTAGCAATCTCCAACAAGATAGATAAATTCTTGCAAGCAAGCTTCATTAGAGAAGCACAATATCCTGAATGGGTTTCAAATGTGGTAATGGTAAAAAAGTCCAATGGCAAATGGCATATATGCATGGACTTCACTGACCTGAATAAAGCTTGCCCAAAAGATCCTTATCCACTCCCTAACATTGATCAATTAGTTGACTCCACAGCGGGATACATGATGTATAAATTCGTCGATGCATACGCTGGATACCACCAAATACTAATGGATCCAAAAAACCAAGAGAAAAATATATTCATCACAGATTGGGGATTCTACTACTGCACTGCCATGCCGTTCGATCTAAAAAATACTGGTGCTATATACCAATGATTGGTGAATAAAATATTCAAAGATCAAAGTGGCAAGAATATTGAGGTATACATCGATGATATTATTATTAAGAGTGCTACACCACAAGATCACCCAAGTGACATTGGAGAAGCATTCTCACTTCTCAAAATGTACGGGCTTAAGCTGAACCTGAAAAAGTGTCTTTAGAGTATGATCTGGTAAATTCCTAGGATTCATGATCTCACAGAGGGGGATCGAAGCAAACCCCGAAAAAAGATAGGCAATAGTAGACATGCTCCTTCTAAGGACCATCAAAGAAGTTCAAAAATTTAATGGAAGAATTATTGCCTTAGGGCACTTTATTTCATGCTCCACCAGAAGATGCTTGCCATTCTATAATGCACTCAAATGCCTAAATAAGTTTGAATGGAATAAGGAATGTCAGAATGCTTTCAAGAATCTCAAAGCCCTCCTCAAGTCACCCCCTCTGCTCAGTAGACCAGTGGAAGGCAAAAAATTATTCCTCTACCTTTCCACAACTCATGAAACTATAGGTGCTTCATTGATCTGAGAGGAAAAAGGAGAACAATATCCTAACTATTATTGCAGGTAGGTCCTAAGAGGAGTAGAAACACGATATTCTAGATCAGAGAAAATGACCTATGCCCTGTATTTGGCAACTAGAAAACTTCGGCCTTATTTTAAAGGTTTCCAAATCATAGTCTGTATAGACCATCCCCTCAAAAAAATCCTGCACTAGGCAGATGCCATAGGACGAGTAATAGAATGGGCCAGTCATATTAGAAGTTTCGGTGTTCAATATGAACCAAGGAAAGCAATGAAGGCTCAAGTCCAAGCTGATTTCGTAACGAAATGCAACATAGAAGATCACGAAGAAGAGAAACCATATGGGGAAGCTTAGACGTTATATGTTAATGGAGCATCTAGATCAGAAAAGGCAGGTGCTGGTATCATTCTTACCGGTTCTACTAGACTTAAGATTGAGTATGCTATACGAATCCAATTCCCTATAACTAACAATATTGCTAAATACGAGGCTATATTACTAGGGATCCAGGCCGCACGAAAAGTAAGACCGGTAAATCTTATATCCATAGTGACTCCCAACTCGTTACTCGACAGATCATAAAGGAGTTCGGGGCAAAGGAAGCCGAGATGGTAAGATACCTGGAGAAGGTCAGATAACAAATTATGCTTCTAGACAAGGGTGGTACAAAATGGTCAATTGAATATATCCTTCAATCCTACAATACTAAAATGGATGCAATATCGAAACTTGCTCTAGAAGGGGGGCCTTTTCTGTCACATGTGCTAACACGTTCACTTATCTCGCCAAGTCATTCCATGGAGCCGGTATTAATAGTAGGGGGAGATAGTTGGATGAAACCGATCATTGAATGGTTGGAAGAGGGAAAGCTTCCAGAAGGAGAATTTGAATGCAAGAAATTCTTGAGGAAAGCCGCAACATACTCTTTTCATAAAGGAATACTATACAACCGATCTCATACCCACCCATGGCTCAAATGTGTAGAGCCGGTAGAAGGAGAATACATCTTGAGAGAGATACATGAAGGAAATGGGGAGGAGCACAAGGGTACTGAGGCCACAGTAAGAAAAGCCCTTATGCAGGGGTATTACTGGCCTATATTAATAAGGGATGCTAAGCTCCTAGTGAAAAGATGCGATAGCTGCCAAAAGCACGGTCATTACATTAATGCTCTCTTAGACAATCAGCACCCCATAGGAGTAGCATGGCTATTCGCACAATGGGGAATTGATATTGTAGGACTATTCCCAACAGCTAAGGCACAAAAGAAATTCCTAATCATAGCTGTAGATCACTTCACCAAATGAGTAGAAGCAGCGACAATGGCCATCATCAATTAAAGAAAGATACAAAATTTCTTTTTTCATGAAGTGATATGTAGATTCGGTACCCTAACAAGATCATAGCAGACAATGGCAAATAGTTTGATAATTAGGAATTCTGACAATTTTGCAAAAACTTGAAGATTGATCTTTGTTTCATATCAGTCGTGCATCTATACACCAATAGACTAACAGAGATCACTAATAGAACCATTTTCTGAGGGTTGAAAAAGAAGTTGAAAGAAGCCAAACAGGAATGGACAGAACACTTGCCAAATGTCTTATGGTCTTATAAAACCACACCATGGACAACCACTGGCCCATTTAGATTTGCATTTGGAATGGAGGCAGTTACTCCAATTGAAATAGGCATCTTAAGTTTCAGAATGATCCATTATAATGAAGGAAGAAATCCTCACAAAGTAAGGGTCAGCCTCAACCTCGTGGAAGATGTTAGGAAGGAAGCGGCAGTAAAAGTAGAAGCATACTGGAACCGGCTAGCATGAACCATCAACAAAAAAGTCAAACCTAGAAGCTTCTAGAAGGGAGATCTTGTTTTAATGAGAAAAGACATCCAGAGAGGAGCAGCAAGAGTTGGCAAATTGGACGAAAATTGGGAAGGACCCTACATCATCTCATAAGTAGTAGGACCCTCGACTTACCGGACCACCAACCATACAGGGAAGGCATTCCCTCGAACATGGAATGCAAGGAACTTTAAAAAATACTACTAATGAGAAGGCCATAGGCATAAGTGTAACTGATGTTACTTACAGTGAATAAAACAATTTCATTAAAACTGCATATGATTCCTAGATCAAACAATCCCCAATCTCCTGAAAAAGGGACACTTAGTTATCACGGGATTCGTAATCAAACGGTCTCTAATCTCCCAAAAAGGGATATTTAGTTATCGTGGGATACATAATCAAACTGTCCCTAATCTTCCAAAAAGGGACACTTAGTTATTGCGGGATCTATAATTAAACGGTCCCTAATCTACCGAAACATGGACACTTAATTATCGCGGGACTCCTAATCAAATGGTCCATAATCCAACGAAAAAGGGACACTTAATATTATGGGATTCGTAATCAAACAGACCCTAATCCCACAAAAAAAGGTCACTTAATTATTATACTATCTGTAATCAAACGATCTATGATCCCACGAAAAAGCAACATTTAATTATTCTGGGGTCTATAATCAAACGGTCCCTGATCCCCTAAAAAAGGGGGACACTTAATTATTAAAGGATCAGTAATCAAACGTTCCCTGATCCCATAAGCAGGATATTCCAAATTTTTGGAACCGTAAGCAAAAAATAATTAAACTATTCCATTCAAGTTTACAAACAAATGTTATAAAGGGATCCAAGACAAAATGGTCCATGGATCCAATATCATTTAACTCCAAAGGAAATAGAAAAAAAAAATTCTAATATATATATATATATATATATATATGTGATTGTTGGAGATCTAGTATCACTGTCTGCAGCATCTCCAACACTTTCAGGATCTGCAAGATGACCTTCCTCTTCCCCTTACTCATGAGACTACACGAAGCTTTAATCCAAGTCGGGATATCGCCTCTGGAAGGATAGATTCCTTTGCTTCTTCTTACATATCCACAATTTTGAGAACTATGGAATCTGCCCTCTAATTTACCTGCTCTATCTCCTTATCAAGATCCAAAAACAATTGACCACGACGCTCAGTCGTATGGTTCAATTCCTCCTTTTGCAAGGCCAATTCTTAATTCTCCACTTCTCGAGCCTTTAGTCGCTCTTCAGTCTGCATAAGTTTGCTCTCTAGGGTGTCTTTCTCGGTAGTCGCAGCCACCAACTCTTCCTCCTTAACGGCTAGTTAGCCTTTCTTTTCTTGTACTAACATTGCCATCTAGGATAGATCATTTCTTAACTTGACATTTGTCTCATCGGAAGTGGTGAAGTCCTTCTCTAAGTTATCAAGACTCAGCGGCTCCTATAGACACAAGCTGTGAAAAGGGACACACAGTTGTCATATAACCAAAAAAAAAAACTATACTTGAAAAGAAAGGGTCAATAACTATTTCTTGAGGTTCGATCCGGTGGCAAGCCTTTCATGGATATCGGCATCATTAGGAAATTGGCAAGACCTTGCGAGATCATAGCATACACTGGGTCGCTGCAATGACATACCATTGGGGGATACTTTGTGCCTCATAGCCAGGGCCCGTTAGAAATCCTTAAAGATGTCAGCTATATTAAAAGAGGGGCCCCACCTACAGGTTTCTTCTGGTGGATCCCTGGAGCCTACTTGATCTGCATCTTCAATTAGGGTTCCATATCCACCAGCAGGAAACAAATTGATCATTTCCTGAATATCCCCTAACCCAACTTCCCCACGGTTAGGAACCAAGGCCTCTAACCCTGCCTCAGGAGGAAACCTGATGATCCTAGATACAGGAGGATGAATAACCAGAGACACCCCGTAATCCTTTTCAGGGACAGGCATCGAAGGTTCTGTAATACCAAAGGGCTTACCTAAGCTCAAATGTGATGCTTTTCTCTTCTTCGAAGTTTTCACTAGCTTCCGCAGATCTTCCCCTAGCCAACAAGCAAAAAATAAGGTTAGTCACAGGCTCCACACTATAAACTGAGAAACGGACTAGCATACTACAAGGTTTTACAACCTCCTGTGTTAGCCACACTCTCCTTAAGATCAAAAATAGATCACAAGGACACACAACAGTATCCTCCCACTAGGGCATTTTTTTCAAGGAGTGCCAAACCTTCCTCCTCTATACTGGAAAGCTTTGGTTTTTGATCTGGATTATTTGGGTGAGTGTTCTAGTTTAAGGGCAGATCCCCCCACCCCTCAAGGTTGACTATAAAGAAAAAAAATTTCTTCTAGGACGGGTATGATTTGGGTAAATCAGTGAATAAGGCCAACCTAGGCTGAATCTGGATATAGCAATGTTTTTCTCGATGGTTCAGAATGAAGACGTGCTAAAAAATCTTCACGTTAAGTGGGATCACCATTCCAGATATAGGTTCATAAAAATCGTGATCATAAGCCAATTATTGAGAGTTAGTTTGCTAATAGGAATATAGTACAAATCTAGTATATCCCGCACAAAGCGATGGAGGGGGAACTGCAGTCTTAACTTCAGAAATTTCTCATACACCCCTATCTTACCACTCTCCACAGTGGTAATGCCTTTCTTACCTGCAACACTCAGAACATAGTTAGCTGGAATTCTATATTTAGCAAGAAGGTTTTTCCTTTAAGGTGCTCTCCTCGAAATCCACCAACCATATACCATGAAGGGGGCAACAAGAAGGCAAACATTATGGAGGTTCTTGTAGGGGTAGGATAGCAATCGAGATGGTTGGGGAAGACACAGGCACCTCTTGGGCCATGCTAGCCCTACTTGAGATGGAGGGTTGAGAGGATTGATCTCTTAACAGTTGAGACAAGGGAATTTCATCATTATTAGGGGAAGGGATAGAACGTTTCCTATGTTCCAAAGAAATTTCCTCTGAATTCGACTCAGAAATATTAAAGGCACCGACCATCACGTCCCTATTGGATACCGAGGCTTCAGAATTTCCTAAAGAACTCATACCCCTCTCGTACTTCATCACTTCAAAATCACTCTATGAATCAGACACTGATGTAAACACCATAGAAAGAACAAAATAAGAAAGAAAACAAAAGGGGGAAAATAAAAAGAAAGACTTACTTAAGAGACTCGTTATGCTGTCGAAAACAACGTCAGTAAGATAACACTAGAAAAGCAACTTCTAAACCAAATTGCTACAAAACTCAATCCTAAAACCCTAACAGTCACCAACACGCCAAAATGAAAGCAGGAAATGAAAAGCTTGGGAAATAGAAAAGATATAAAAAAAAACTATATCTGAGGCGGTTGGATTGGGCCAAATGGCCAAGTGCCACGTGGAAGCTAGTCATTATGATGAGCGACTTTTCTGAAGTAACATTAAATTTTTGAAAACAAGGCGCCAACAAATAAATGCAGTTTAGCCCTGACAACATCGAACATAAATGATCGATACTTCAGGAGGGAGGGGGGGAATCTGATGATAAGAGATAATCTTACTAGATTATGATCCCCTGATCCATAATCCTATGATCCATTGATCCCAAAAGGAAGAGATTACGTAGTCAAAAAAGGTTCCCATGATCCCAGCGATCCTATGACCTTATGATCCTATGAAGTAATATTGCTGACTTTCATAGAGGAGCTAGGAAATTAGAGGAGCTGGTCTTATAAGCTTATGATTATTATGATTCCATCCTATGACTATGATCCACAACCTTGTGATCCAATGATCCCAGAAAAAGGACAGCACGCGGTCAGAAAAGGTCCTTATGATTCTAACAATCTTATGATCATATGACCCCATACAGCCATATCGTTGTTCCTCATAACTTGAGATCCTTATAAAGGACAAAAATATTGTACAGCTACAGTACATAGAGCAAGCAACCGAAATGACAAGCAATAAGCATTAAATGCGCATACAGCTCAACCACGACGCATGATGGCTAACGTGGATAGCTAGCCAAAATCATGACTTGGCAAAGCTGGCTTGAGCCATATTGTGTCAAAAAATGATTAGACATGTGACAGAGAAGAAGATAATAAAAACCCCAAGCAACATACCAAAAGGACGTGTTAACTCTTCATCTATCTAGCTACACTTTTTCTATCTTTTTCCTCTTACTAACTTAAGCATCAAATGGGCTTCACCGGAGCCTCACTTCGGTCAAGTCTTGTTGTTTTAACAATGTAAGGACAAATAGCTACGAGAGCCAGAAGTTATCAATCCCCAGCATCAATCATACTCTCAAACCAATCTGAGAACTCATTTAAATGAATGGAAGTAGGACTGATATTAGCAGCATCTCAACATTGTGCCGCAAAGTGACAGTCTGACAATAGATGTAGTCGATGCTTGCCATACTCCCCACATAGAACGCAACAATCTTCAACCGACAGACCTTTAAAGAAGAATCTATTTCTAGTAGGCAAAAAAATTATTGCAAGCTTTCCAAAGGAATGATTTTACCTAAGGAGGCATATTGAATTTCCATATCTGAGACCACTTACACAAAATTTGTGTAACACCCTCTCATATAATTAAGATTAAACCAATTATATAAACAAGTGTTATAGACTTTCAGTTATTGAAAACTTGTGAAAATTTAAAACTTTTTCTTTTCCTTATATTATTATCTCTTAACATCCTTTCATACAAATAATTTCCATGTTACCATTTTAACATATTAGTCCATATCTTATATCATGCATAAAACTATCATTCATCTAATAGAATAAAT
>CATIWF010047649.1:0-74382 GCA_949630135.1 Balakata baccata
TTTGGTTTCAATTTGTAATAATTAAAAATTTTAGTATTAAATTATAATAAAGTAATAAATTTTGGCATTATTTGTAGTATTGACCCTACGTTGCATTAAAAACTAAAGAAATTTATGCAGTTAAATTTTAATTATCCAATCAAATAAATACAAATACTATGTAAAACAATTTTAATAAAAAGAAAAAACATAATTGGCCTCAAACTTTATAAAAAAACACACTGTTTGTTTGAAAAAAAGGACAGCAAAATAGATTAAAAAACAATTTTAGAGAGCAAAATCGTAAATGCTGTCAGCCATAGGGATTCCCTATGATTCAAACCTAACTAAATCATGCATATAGATGACATGTTTCATGCACTGTTTATACATTTCTTTTAGGCAAAACTTTTATTTATTTTATGAGATTTAATATACTGTATTAGCATTTTTTTAATATTTAAAATTTATATCATTAATTTTATTTATTTTATTAAAATATTTTATATAAGAAAAATATTAAATTATGGTAAAATTATACAAAAAAAAATTTATTATATTTTTATAAAATTTGAATATATTATACTAATATTAATGAACTATGAATAAAAGATAATATTTTTTTCAGTTAACTGCAAATATCTAAAAATTTAACAAAATATCTATTTAATTTAATTGAAATAAAATAAAAATTGTATAATTTTTAAACTTTAAAAGCTAATAGTACAATTGTTAAATCTTATTGGATAAATAGTAATTTTTCCATTTATTTACTCATGAACTTTTTAATTTCTTGTAGAATCAATTCATAAAATTAGGTATTTAAATTAATTATAGAGTTGTCATGTAGATAATAATTGAGAATAAAATCACAATATTTAAAATTCAAAATAATCAATTGAAACTTTTTGATTTTTGGAAGAAAACTTTGTTTATGTATCCTGTTGCATAATTTAATCATATTCCTTCATCAAACTTGCATCTTCTGCAAATTTCAGCACCGAATGAAAAAGAATTGCGAAGCATGAATTTTGATTGTTATATAGTATCACCGGAAAATGAAGAAAAGCTGGAAAGAGTTAGTCCCGCTCTGGTTGAGATTGAGACACAGTGGTGGCGCGTGTAGTTCCATACACCACTCCGCCGCCGACCTTCATTTTTTTTTTTTCCCAAAAGAAGAATATGGGCCCCGTAAGTGATGCATCCATATTCAGAGATGAAGCCCAACTGTCATTGTAAGCTCTATTATATCAAGGGCCTTAAAAATACAATAGCACAAGGTGAGTCCAATGCTATATTTGATAGCAAATTATATTATGAACTCCCAATTGTTATATGTCGGAGCATTATAGACTGATACCAATTACATGTATAAGAGGTGGTAATAATTTTGTAAATAAATCAAATTTACATCGCTATTAAATACATGATTACATTTTTATAAATATTTATCATTAAATAAATATTCATTAGTTTATTAAAAAAATATATTAATTCATTAAAAGATGTTTTATGAATAAAGTAAATGTTTATTTATTAAGAAGGTTTATTACCAATAAACTGAAAAAGTTCATTACGAATGAATTAAAAATTTATTAGTTTATTGAAAAATGTTCATTAAGTCATTAAAAAATGTTCATTACGAATAAATTAAAAGTTCATTAGTTTATTAAAAAAGTTCATTGCGGATAAACTGAAAAAGTTCATTACAAATGAATTAAAAGTTCATTAGTTTATTGAAAAATGTTCATTGATTGATTAAAAAAAGTTTGTTATGAATAAAGTAAATGTTTATTGGTTTAATGAGAATGTTCATTATGAATAAACTAAAAATGTTTATTATGAATAAACTAAAGGTTAATTAATTTATTGAAAAAAGTTCATTAGTTATAAAATTGAAGATTCATTACGAAATAAAGTTCATTAATTTATTGGTAAATATTTATTATAAATAAAGTAAATGTTTATTAGTTTATTAGTAAAAGGCTCATTAGTTTATTATTAAAAGTTCATTTCTTATATTAATACAATTTTATTTTATTTCTCTATATAATTAATTTAATAAATATTTTTTTTGCGTTTTAATTTGTATGTATAAATTTATTGAATCTTTTTCAAAAAAAACTCAAAACGTAATAAAAAATCGAAACAAAATACACTAGAAAAATAATAAATCGAGATAAATAACATATGAAAATACAAAAAAATACAAAATAACAACTAATGAATTTTTTACTAATAAACTAATGGATCTATATCAATAAATGAATATATGTAAGTTTATTTTATTTACAAAATTGTTATTATATTTTTATTATTTCTCTCCCACGTGTTTGGTCCACATTGCAATGTAAATCCTAGTCCACATTATAATTTGTAATGAATTTCAGTCTATATAATATTATGGATCAAGTGTTCAAAACATGTATAAAAGGCACCAGCAATTTTGTAAATAAAACAAATTTATATAGTTATCAAATATAGTGACAATTTTTTAAATATTCATTATTTTATTGAGAAATATTTATTATTTTATTGAAAAATATATATTTATTTATTGAAAAAACTAAATGTTCATTAATTTATTACTACAAAAATTAAAGAAAATAATATAATATCATTAAGTTAAATACACAATGTTTTTTTCTCAAAAAGATTTAATGGATGTCTACCTACAAATTAAAATAAAAAATAATATAATATCCATTAAATTAAATACATGAAGAAATAAAATGAACATTTACTAATAAACTAATAAATTTTTATTAATAAATTAATGAACATTTACTTTATTCTTAATGAATCTACAACTTTATAACAAATTAATGTCTCAATAAAATAATAAACATTTACTTTATTGCTAATGAATATTTTATTTTATTGTTAATTAACCTATAATTTATAACAAATGAATCTACAATTTATAAGTTATAGTTTATTGATAATAAACCTATAATTTATAAAAAATAAATATTTATTAATAAACTAATAAATTTTTATTTTATTCGTAATAATGAATCCACAGTTTTATAATAAATGAATATTTTTCAATAAATTAATGAATATACCTATAATGGATAATAAATATTTACAAAATTAATGAATATACCTATAATGGATAATAAATATTTACAAAATTATCACTGTGTATTTAGTAGATATATAAATTTGTTTTATTTATAAAACTACCACCGTCTTTTACATATGTGACAGACCCTTAATCTACAAGCGAATTTTACAAAAATAGAAAAAAGCGGTAAACATTTACAAAAATATCGTACTTCAAAGTTTTTTTTCAAAAATACTACATACACAGTTTTTTTCAAAACTATCGAAAATCAAAATTTATCGTAAAATTAATTAAAATTGAAGTTACAAAAGTTTTATAATTTATTTAAAGTTTATTCAAGTTATACCCAGAATTTACCCAATATTTACCAAAAAAATAATGAAAGTTAAAATTACATAAGATTTACTTAATATTTACCAAGGTTTACCAAAAAAATTACCAAAATTTGCATAATATTTACCCAAAATTTACTATAAAATTAATAAAAATTGAATTTATAAAAGATTTACTAAATGTTTACTTAAGTTATATCAAATGTTTACAATAAAATTAATAAAAGTTGAGTTACACAAGATTTATCAAATATTTACTTAAGGTTTACTTAAATTATACCCAATATTTATAAGAAAGTTAATGAAAATTGAAGTTACATAGGGTTTACTCAAGATTTATCCAGGTTTACTTAAGATTTACTAAGGTTTACCCAAAAATTATTCAAGTTTTACCCAAGATTTATTCAAAATTTATCTGAAATTTACCCAATATTTACCAAAAAATTAATAAAAATTAAAGTTACAAAATATTTATCTAAGACTCATCTTAAGGTTTACCTGAGGTTACTTAAGATTTACTATAAAATTAATAAAAGTTAAAGTTATATAAGATTTACCCAAAATTTATTCAATATTTACCCAATATTTATCAAATGTTTACCCAAAATTTATCCCGAATTTACCCAATGTTTATAAGAAAATTTGTTAAAATTGAAGTTACATAAAGTTTACCTAAGATTTATTAAATATTTACCCAATATTTATCTAAAATTTACGCAATATCAAGTCAATCTCTCTACTAAAAATTACCAAATATCTACTAAAAGTTTATTAAAGTAAATAAATTTAATTAAGTTAATTAAATTCAAGTTTACATTTTTTTTGTAATTAAGATTTGTCCAAGGTTTACTTCGGTAATTAAGTTAATTAAATTCAAGTTTGTATATATTTTTTTGCTAATTAAGTTAATTAAATAATGATTAAAAATAAATAAAAATATACATAAAGACAAAATGGTGGTCATACAAATTAAAAAAATTCTTAATGCATGTTTAAAATGTGAAAAATGACCATTTTATGTCTTTAATTAAATGAAAAATGTACTAAGTACACAGTAAAATCTAATATTTGAAAAAAAACAGTAAAAATAAAAATACAGAAACTAAGAATGAAAATACAAAAATTTTGTAGATAAAATTGAAAATATCTTTCAAATGTTAGTATTTCATGTAAATTTTTCAATCTATAATGTTATATGAGTCAGAGTTCATGATATAACAATCTATATTTGATAAATACCTTCTTCCAATTATTTCTTGAAGAGTGCTAATAATATTTTCTAAAACTCATTTTTTTAATTAAAAAAAATTAATTTATGAGAAGAGATAAATTTTAAAAAATAAAATTTTCTATTTTTTAATTTTCTTTCGTTTCACCTATCAATCAAATGACGAGTATTAAACATAAATTGTATGAAAAAATGAGTGTTTCCTTAATATTCCTTTTATTCATGACATCTTTGTTATGGTTTTAAAAGGTGTGCTTTTGTTTAATGTCCCACATTTTAAACAAACAGTGTTTTCTGCTTGCCCTTCACTAAATATATGACCTCTGCTTGCCTGCATGCAGTACTGTAGCTAAAAATTTTATTAAGGAGTTCCAATTAGAAAATTATAAAAATAAAAATTATGAACAAAATTGCTTAAAACAATAATTACATATAAAATACAATTAAACTATCAATAATTTTAACTCTTCATATAATAAATAATCAAATAGTTATAAAAATAAAGAAATTGAAATAAATAAAAATAAATTACTAAGATATCTCTAAAATTTGGTTGAATATACTAATTAGTCCCTTTATTTTTTAAAATACATTATAAAGCCTCTCAAATTTGGTTTAATTTTGATTTTTAATTTTTTCAAATGTATTTAAAAATAAAGAATTTTTTAAAAGAAAATCTTTTAATTTTGAATGAAATATTTTATTAATCAACTAAAAAAATATTAAATATACCCTTATTTATATTTTGATAAATTTGACATTTAGTTAACTTAAAAAATACATTTAAAAAAAAGAACAAATTTGATATTTTGGTATCAAGTTGATGATAACAACAAAATTTTTGGTAATTTTTTTTTATATTCTTTAAGACAAAAAAAGAAATACAAATTTGATATTTTGTTTGTTTTTAACGAAAAAAATAAACAGAATGACTAAATAGTACATTAAACCAAACGTGAGAGATTTCATAATGCATTTCTAAAAATAGAGAGACTAATCGGTGTATTCAACTAAACTTTCGGAGTGTCCTAGTAATTTACCCAATAAATTATTTGGAATCTCTCTTGTTTTAAAAAAAAATAAGAATTTTCTACTTTTTTATATAATAATTGATAATTAAATAAGTTAAAACAAATCCAATAAAAAATTATAAATATAAAGAATTTTTTTAAAGGAATGTCAAATTCACTGTACTATCGGGGCTCAATGCCCCTCTTGGCACGCTATGCCTCAGTCCCTGCCCGCATGTAGCTATCGGTTTTAACTAGAAATTTAATTTGAATTTTAAATTTTTAAGAAAATAATAATGTTAATTTGGTTTAATAAAATAACAAAAGATTTTTTTTTATTAACTGATTGAACTAATTTTAGATTAAATCAAATCAAACTATAATCCGTTTAATTTAGGTTCAATTTTACACATTCCTAATTTTAACAATGAGTCTTAGGAAGGGGTCGGCTTTTTACACAAGTCTCTTGCAAGACCTAGTAGAGTGATGGCTCAGTTTATTGAGCTTTTATGGAGATAAATCTCGTTATGAAAATTTAAATAAATAAATAAATATATATATATATATATGTTTGACAAAAAGAATATTACTATAAATTAATGCTAATTTGAAAGGCAATGAATCAAATTTACCTTAAGTATTAAAAAATTAAAATTGAAACGAATTAAAGTAAGAAAATATTTATAGGCTATAATTGAACTGAGTCGAGTCGAGCCGAGTCGAATATTAATAAGCTCAAACTCAGCTCTTTTCAAAATTATTAAGCTAATGAATGACTCAAATTCAGTTTGTAAATGACTCGTTTCTCATACTTAATAAGTTTAGTTCGAATTCAACTCGTAAACTAATAATGACAAAAGGTTGTGAGTTTGATAACAAATTAATATAAACAAGTATTGAACGATACTAGGGATGTAATCGAACTGAACCGAGCCGAATATAAATGAATTTGAACTCTTTTCATTTAAATATACCATGAGTTCGAGCTCAATTTGAACTTTTATAAATGAGCTCGAGCTAAACTTGTTTTAAAATTATTGAACCTATGAATGGTTCGAAATCGGCTCGTAAAAAGTTCATTATATAACAAGTTTAGTTCAAATTTGACTCGTTAACTAATAAAGACAAAAACAATTCGACTCGCTAATATACAATGATAAAGCTCGTATTTGACCTCGAGCTCAATATCAAAATGTAATACAAATGAGCCTTAAACAAGTTATAAACGAGTCTTAAACAAATACGTTTGTAAACCTTTAAACGAATATGTTCATAAACTAACGAATCAAATTGTATCAAATTTGAGCTTAATAGCGGTTCATTAAGCTTAATAAATGATATCGATCAAGCTCTTTTTCGAACAAAGACTTGAATAGTTCATGAGTAGCTTAGTTCATTTACACCTATAAACGAGTTTTAAATAAATATGTTTACGAGCTTTTAAGTAAATACATTCGCGAGTTCTTAACGAACAAAACAATATTTAGCTTTAGCTTGATAAAGTTTTCAAGCTCGAACTCGGCTCATTAAAATTAACAAATGATTTCAAACGAGTTTTTTTTTTCAAACAGAGACCTAGATAATTTGCGAGCTGCTTAATTCATTTACCACTATTTCATTTACCACTATTTGTGTCATAAATTGAAGTTAATGAATATTATTGTAAATTAATGCTAAATTGAGAGGCAATCGTCAAATTTACCCTAAATATTAAGATGTATTAGGATTCATACCTATATATACTTTTGATCATGATTTTGTTATACTGTTTGAAAATTTTTATATAATATGAAAATCACAACTCTGTCAATCAAATCTGCAAAATCCAATTATTATTTTATAGATTTATCATTATCTTACTCAATTTCCAAATTTTGTTCATTATCAAACTTATTAAAAACAAAAGTAGAATTTTGTCCGGAGCATATGTCCCAATATTATAGAAACTTAACCCTTCTTTAAAAAAAAAAATTTCAGATTTAAGACCTCTTATAAAATAAAAAAATCATTTTGTTAAGAAATGAATACGAACTTTTCTTAGTTTCTTTACAAGCGCACATGTGGAGGTTGCTATAAAAGCTCTAATCATTAAAGCCCTAATTGACATTGCAGTTAGAAAAAATTATTTTTGAAATAAAAAATTGTATTTTTAATTTTAAAAATTGATTTTGGATATAATTAAGTAAACGAGTGTTTTTTTAAAAAAAATATTTTATAAAAAAATTAAAAAATTAGTTAATTAAATTAAAAAAATTCAAAATTTATTTATCTGAAGTTGTTCGTAGAAGTATGCATATAAAAGCGGTCCAGTCTAAGCCTTGCTAAGATTGAACGTGGGACGAGAACTATTTGTATAAATGACATAAATCACGTTGGCCATAACAAGATGTGCTTTTTATTTATTATTTTCCAAATACTTTATGTTAGTCTCTCAAGTTGGCTGCTCTATAAAAAAAATAATTGATGCACTGAAAGATTGGAAATTAATTTTAATATAAAAAGCCAAAAAAAAAAAAAAGCCTTTTCTTTAACACAATTAAAATCAGAAGAAAATAGAGTTGCAAATAACTTGGGTTCATTTGGTTTAGCAGTGGTGATCAACTATTTGCAATTAAAGATAATCTGTTATTCATAATTAATTTTAAAGTGTTTAATAATTTTACAGTATAAAATATTTTTATTTTATTAATAAGTTATTGGTTATTTATGTAATTTATAATTTTATTTTTTGTTTATATAATATAAAATATAACTTTTACATACTAAAAATTATTATAAAATAATAAGTATAATTAAAAAAAAGAAAAAAATTAGTTTAGATATTATATACTTAATATTATTTTTTGTTATGAAATTTTGAGAATTTCAACTTTTTTATGAAAAGTCTAAGTTTTGATACAATTTAAAAAATTTAGCAGTAACATTTACCTTTTATTTATTTTTATTTTAATAGTGAATTTTTTTCTGAAAAAAAAAAATTAAGAGGAATGACTAAAAAAAATTTGAAAAAGAAAGTTCAATCAAACAAACCTAATTAATTCATTAGTTTATAAATAAAATTGTAAATAAATATATATAAAGGTGTAGAGTTTGAATTTAGGCTACTAGTCAGCAGCATGTGAATATCATATATCACCTACTTTTTTTTTTATTATTAAATAAACTATAAAAAAATCACAAGCCTGCGGGCAAAGCAAAGGATAACTAAGTTATAAAATACATAATTTTTTTTTACCATTATTAATAAATAATGGCCTGAAAATTCGAATTTTAAATTTTTTATAAATAAAAATATCAATTAATTCATCTATTGATTATAAAATTTATATTAATTAATAGAAAATAGAATAATTTAATTGAGATAGAGCATGAAAAACAACTACTCCCTCATGTGGTCATTAATTACGCAACTAATTATTTTTATTTTAAGATGATTTAAGAAATTAATTGTTGCTTTAATTAATTAGCAGTATTATTTTCTTATTACCCAAGTAATGGACCAGATGGCCACACTATCATATCTATTATAAATTAGGGAATAATGTCAACTAATTAAATCTCAATATGTTCTTCTATATATAGAATCTTTGACTCAATAGTTCATTTCTTCGAATTTTCTCTGCTACAATTATATTCATGAAAAAAGTTTATGCATAAAATAAATTATAATATATTATAATGTTACAAATTAATTATTTAAATACATATATATATAGCATATATAATGTGTCGATAGATAATTTTTAATTTATAAATTTTTTTCATTTATTTAATTAATGTAAGACAAATCCACTAACTAGAAATAATGATAAAACATAAGAATTAAGATTTCTTAATTTGTTTCTTCTTTTAAATGACAAAAATATCCCTCAATAAGGGTTTATTAAAATCTTACTGTTATTTTTTGCTTTTAACAAAAAATATGAGACCTCAAGCTAAATACATTAAGCATAGGAATTTAAAATGTTGGTTCTATTTACATTTCGTATTACTTTATGTTGGAATTTTGCAAAAATAAATTCATTGGCTGTAATTGAAATAAGAATATTTGCTGATTATTTAGACTTAAAAATTGAAAAAGATTAATTCAAATCTAAAAAATAATGAGAATTTGGGGACTGGAATTGACATTTGGAAATATAATCAATTTTGAAAAAAAAAATTATAAAACTTGTATGGAAAGGTTATCCTTTTTTTTTTTTTTCTCAATAATGTAGGGAGACACGAAATATCCGTGACGAATTGCTTCAAAATTTAGGTATCACCTTTAGTTTAATTTTAGGATATATTGTAAAGTGTCATTTCCTTTTAAACTCCTAAATCATGGACAGATTTGATTTATTGCCTTCTAGAAAGTCCAAGCCCTCCCCACACTTCTAGAAAATATATATATTTTTTTTTGGTTAAAATAATATTTCCGATCATTCCTAAACAGATATTATTAAAGTTTTTTTTTACAAAAAATTAAGAACAGGTACATTTTTAAATGATAGTATATCACTAAATATTTTAAAATAAAAATTTTAAATGATATATATTTAAAAACGAAGATAAAATAAATATTTTAAACATAGATAAGTAAATTTTTGCTTAAAAAAGAGAAGAAAAAGGATATCCTCGACGGAAGGATTTATGAGAGATTTTGAGAATCTGAGTATAGGGCTGACTGAGTCACAATCCCAAGTGTCCCATTCAATGCTAAACGACAAACTATAGCTTCCACGTACGGAGTCTTTTACACTTCCGTTGCGCTACGCTCTGCTAGCCTGCTGAGCTGTCCGCTGGTGAGGCTGAGAATGAGATGCGCGCCCACGAATTTTTCACGAGCAACTTCACCCTTTTATGCACACGTGTGAACCTACCTCCATTTTTAACGTGCTTATCACGTAATTAGTGTAGATGTTTGGAATTACCGTTATTTTAAATTTATTTATTTAATTGATTAATTTTTTTAAATTATTTATTTATCTATTTTTATTAAAATTAATTTTTAAAATTTAAAAAAAATTAAAAATATAAAATTTTTTTTTTCAGATAAGTGTTTTTCCAAACTTAATCCAAACGGATTGAGTAAATCCAAACGCCCCATTTTTTTTTTTTTAAAAAAAAAATGTCTTTAGGTAATCCCACGCGTCATCCCACTCTTTTGTATTTCTTTTTCCCATTTTCCTGCCACCTATATATATCACATCCCACAGGCTTATCACCAAACATTCCTTAATTCTCTCTCTCTTAATACTGCGGCTGAAAATGGAAGAACAAGACCCTACGGTGTCGTTTTGTCTCAGTTTCAACAGTTACTCCTCTGATCGTCTCTCAGCTATCGCAGATAGAGTCAGTGGTGAGGAAAGGAACAAACAGCTCGTCGACGGAAACGATTTGGATGAGAGGGATCACAACAACAATGAAAGCACCGATGATTTTGAATTCGTTTTGGTTCGTGCGAATCCAAATGATTGTACAACAATCGGCGGCGATAACATGATGGCTTCTTATCCGGTTTTCAATCGAGATCTCTTGTTGGATTATGAGGATGATAATAAGAAGAAAGATCGAGACGATGAGAGGGCATCTGAAATCCCGATAACTTTGGGGAAATTATTTATTGAAGATCGAGATCCTCCGTCGTCATCGTCCTCGGAGGCGGACGAATTAGAAGGAATTTCGCCGGGAACGTACTGTGTTTGGACACCAGCCGCTAAATCACCGTCGAGATGCAAGAAGAGTAATTCTACTGGATCGTCGTCAAAACAAAAGTGGAGTTTGAGAGATTTGCTACATCTTCGAAGATGCAGCAGCGACGGCAAGGAATCATTCATATTCTTCCATCCGGATAACAATAATTTAGAAAAGAAGAAAGAAGGGAAAGGCATAAAGAAAGCAGGGAAGGGGAAGGAGAAAGTGTCGGCACATGAGGCGTTCTACGTGAGGAACAAGGCCTTGAAAGAAGGAGATAAGCGAAGATCCTTTCTACCATACAGGCAAGGTCTCGTCGGCTTCTTTACTAATGTGAACGGATTTGGCAGAACTTTTCATCCTTTTTGATTAATTACAAAAGACAATTATTACTAATTTCTAAAAATTAAGAAGTTAATTATTTAGTTCCTATAATTCGGAGAGTTGAATCCATAAGTCCGATTGCTGTAAAATTAGGTCAATTTTGATTTTTCTTTTGTAAATACTTCTATTCGATTGTGAATTTAATATATATACTTCTATGGACTTGTTAGACTTAGGAGCATCCACCCTATATATATATATATTATTTATTTATTGTCCACTATCTAATCATCTAATTTTATGTTAAGTAGGCCTATTAACAGTAAAGTACCGTCTATTAAATTTTATAAATATTCTATATATACAGTTCGAAATAGAAATTTTTTATAATTACAAAGTATCAAAATTTTTAATTAATGCAAATTAAAATTAAATTTAAAAAAAAATTGCAATATGTGGTATTCGAGTCTAAATTTTAATTAAAACCACGTAAAATTAGATTTGAATACCACATTTACAATATTTTTAAAAAATTCAGTACCAACATTAACCGTATCATTACCATTTTATATGAGCTCTTGAGGATTAATGAATATATATTATATTGAAATGATAGGAGAAGTTTCTTTCTTGGCTGCTAAAGCCTCGATGATTAATGATTATGAATCTTGCAAAAGCAAAGCGTAGATCTTATAGCTTTGGACCTTTTGCTTTCCTTTAATTTCCTCAACTCTCTTTCTGTCACTTGATTGAATCTTTCTTTGCTTTTGCCTTTTCCTACACTCTATATGGATCTTATTATTACTCGAAGAAAATGTATATCCAATATTATTATTATTATTATTTTATGTAGGTGAAACTTCATATAAATATTTTATAATATATTCTCTATGGTCGATGTAGTCAGTAGAATAAGAGCTATTGCAATTCTCAGATAAAGATTTGACAGTAAAGCAGTTTACCAATTTTTTGGTATAATCAATTATGCCGGAATTTTATTTTTCAGTGCATTATTATTTGCAACGGTTACTAAAGAAAAATCCATCACCATGGACAAGTGTGCAAAGCACAGCCATAAAAGAATTAAAGGATATCTGCATAACTCCAAAATTAGGAGAGGTAAACTTATTTTTTTTAGGGAAGACTCCTGAATTAAGAGGGCAAATATAATTTTTTAAGAGAATAAATATAAAAAATTGTATAAATTTATATATAAATTAAGGAGGTAATTATACACTGTTAAATATACATGGCTCCGCCGGTGGGTGCAATGTGCCAATGAAACCAATTATTATTATTTTTTTTAAAAATATTATTGTGAGAGATTGTGACACTGAAAAATTTTCTATCGATCAATGTCTTGGGTTAAAATATCACAAACTGTTTCACCAGTGATGACTCTATGGACCGTGCAACTGCTTGATTTTGATATAGCAGCTGTTATTTCCACATCAGGACAGACAAAGCATTTGTTTCAGAGATGAATACATATATATTCGTGGACCATATTAAATTTATTAGAATTAATAGACATAAAAATACGTTACAACATTAAAATTGGTATTAGTTAGAGTTTCGTACTGCTCTAATTTCGAAGAAGAGTTTGCTCTTTCTTATGATTATTAGTCTAATTTCAATATAAATTGATTAATGACTCACTCATGATAAATCAAATACACAAGTTTATGTACCCTCAAGAGGTGGGATATTGTGATAGTAAGATCTCTTCTCTCCTTTAAATATGAAACATCTTTAGAATTTATTAGAAAAAGGAAGTGTTTCAACTAATTAAATTGACACCAAACTGAAGAACCATAAATATAATCTTTGACTAATTAAGTTTCACTAATACTAAGTTCTCTTAATCTCTAAACATGTATGAAGCAGAGAGAAAGTATTTTTTTTTCCCCGAAGCCACGCTGTCCAAAGTATATATGTCAACGGACTGAAACTAATTTTATTCGTACCGTTGAAGATATTGAAGGATGGTAAAACACTCCAATAAGAGTTTTAAAATAGTTATATTTACAGAGTTCGAATTCGAAATTTCTAGTTAAATTAAAAAAAATTTATGCAAAACTTATCCAAACTCATTTAGATGGAGAGGGAGTGATTTTTAAAGTGGAAAAAAGCTAAGACACAAAATTTTCTTATCAGTAATCCATGATGGATTTCCTAGGATAACACAGATGATTAGAGAGAAGAACAATGATGAATGTTTTGGGACCCATATTTATTTTCAACATCTTTAAGCATTGGGGTTGACTTAATGGTAAAAATGCATACAGAATTAGCTATAGCGGAATTAGCACCATTTGAAATCTACAAAACAAATTAAGAGGTGTTTAATTCAGCTGTTTAGGGCTGTTAATAATTTTTTCTTGCCCGACAATATGATAGATAAGTGGTTGATAAATAGTAGCTACTAGCTATTTGAAATTTCAAATAGCTTGCGAGTAAAAAGTTCTATTTTAAAATTTATTATAAACATTTAGAACTTTTTAAATACAAAAACCAAATATAAAAAAATAACAAATTTTAAATTCATTTTTTTTCTTTAGTTATTATTATTATATGAAATAATAAATAGTATGTTATACTTATTTATTTAAATATTATAAAATAATGTATATATTGAATTAAGTAAATGATATTCTTATTGGTATGTAATTTTATTTTTAGCAAACAATAAATATCAAATTGTTATCAATCACCGGTTATTAGCTAGTTTCAACAACTAAACCAAACAAAATTTAAAAAAACAATATTAACTTAAAACAACTAAACACTACATTATAAGTTACAACTAAGTGTGTTTATTGTTTAAAAATTGTAATTATGAGTCATTTTGATAGGATAATTCGAATGTATTTTATAATTCGATTTTGGGAGAAAGATCTGGATAAGTGTTTCTTGATATGATGACTATAAATTAATGTATTTATATGCTCAATATAAATTCAAACTCAAATTAAGCTTCTTGCTGATGAGGAATGAAGTGAACGACTCACCCATATCGTTTTGGCATGCCCGTGTCATTGTGTTATAATGACATACACGTATCGTTGTGTTGAAGTGTACATAACTTATGGCACACCCTTGTGGAATCTACACGTTCGAGTTGTTGATTAGATGTTATAAAAACATAATTGACATTTTTTAAAAAGATTAATCATAATTAATTTTATGTCTCATCCCTTTAGTATAAATAGAAATTTTTTGCTCTTTGTTAAAGAAACTTTTTCAAATGTTTTTTCTTCCATCTTTTTGTTCTTCTCAAAGTAATAGAGAATGTGACATATAATCAATTCGATGTAAGTGAATGTTAAATATTCAACATCTACTTGATATATTTTGTATCTTAAAAGATAAACGTCATTTTCTCTAAACACAGTTAATAAAAAGCAAATTTATTTTAAAAACACTGTATAAAATAAATGTCTCATATTTATTCCATTTTTTTGTCATTTTATTCGAATATTGGATTAACCATTTTATCTTTTTAACACTTATTACAGTTTGAATTTTTCATAAGAATTATTCTATTATTATGAAAAAAAAAATTTAATTATTCTTATTTGTACTTTAGAAAGGGAGAAATTGAAAATTGTACCAAAATGAAGAGGTCTCAAATTTAATCACAGCCTAAGGGTAGATCCATGTGATTGCATTAATGAAGGTGGCCAGTGGTATACAAAATGGGTTCGTTGCAAGAAAAATGATATTGAGCACAAATTATATTCACCGTCAGATCAAGTGGGATTCATGTATACAGAGAATTTAAATTTATATTGGTTATATAGTATCCATCTCATCGAACGGTCTACATAAATTCAAATTCTATATAAATTTGCGTGAAACAACATTAATTGTTATTATTGTATGTAATAAACTTTATCTTGCTATTATAAACCAACATTAAACTTATACAAAAAAAAATTATACTCGTACGGAAAAAATAAGTATAATTCTATTTTCACACATGTATTAATGTTTGGAGAGAATTATGCAGAATTTTATTTTGATACTTTGATTGCAGAATTCTAGTAGTTTGAACTTAAATTTTTTTTTAAAGAATGAAATTTATCTATTTATAGGAGAATTTAGGGTGGTGTATTTATAGTTATCAGAACCATAAAAGGAAAGAATATATTTTTCTTATTTAGTTAAATGTATTTATGCACACTTAAATTATTTAAGAAATATATTTATTCATTTTAAGAAATTGTATATTTTTGATATATGGAAATATTTGATTTATTTTTTTATTTAATAATTAAATTAATTACTAAATAAAATATGAGTTCAATTTATTTATGAACCTCCAAAATTTTCATATCTACAAATACTTATATAAATGTCAATCAATTTCAAAAGTTAATTATTTAAAGCAAGAGTTAAAAAAAATAAATAGACATTTAGATATATTTAATAAAAGTATATACAAATAATGATATATTTATAATTTAACAAAATAACTACACTTAAAAAAAAAAAAAGTGACATATAACCTATAATTTTGAATGATAAAAAATAGAAAGTAAGCTTATTTTTCCGGATAGAGGATGATAATAAAATCCTAATTAATGCAACAAAAAAATTTAATTGCTATAATTAATACATTTTATTCCTTCTGTTTGGAAAATATAGACTCACTTTCTATTTTTAACAGTCCGAAATTATAGGTCACTTTCCTTTTTTGAAATATAATTATTTTGTTCAATTACTAACATACCCTTATTAAATATACTAAATGCCAATTTATTTTTTTCAACTCTTATTTTAAATAACTATTGAAATTGATTGACATTTACATGAGTATTAATTTTAGTATTGCATTAAAAAGATCAAATCATTATTTTCAAGATAACAATGAATAAAGAATATTTTTTTGTAAAACATAAAGCAAAAATTATTATTTTAACTAAACTAACTAATTTTCTTAATATGCTCGCAAAATGAAACTAAGTCTATCTTTTCCAAACAAGGGAGTAATAATTTAATAATAATAAAACGGCATAATGCATCAAAGTAAGCATAAACATGAGGGCAAGAGGTGAAGAATATACATTAGTACATGCATTAAATATGACACAAAGTATGCCAACAACCCTTGATCTCTTTCATGGCTATCACAAAAATTTGAATGACTATATCACTCAATTAATGGCCTTAAGTGCAAATTAAAACAAAATTGTAATTACCGGGTGCATCCAATTAAACATATATATCACCATGAAAAAATGAACTATGAAAATGCGTAATTCTCTAATTTCATTTAGTGAAGTTTTTAATCCGAGACAACAAATTAAGTTAAAAGATGTGGTGATTATGAAATATAAATCACTAGATAAGATGTTGTGTTTTCATTCCTCAACTTAAATTAAAAGAAGACTCTAAGATATTTTCCAATCAATTGAGACTAATTCAATTGGCACATCAATCATAAACTAGTTATGATATATAAAAATAGGATTAACACATTTGTAGCTTCTTGAGTTTTTCATTTTTCCTTAATTTATTTCATAGATCGGTTTTTGGCAACGGTTGTCCTCTAAAGTCCATTTTTTATCCAATTGTGACAATTTGCCTCTCAAACTGACCTGATAATTGGAATGTGATTTTATATTCTTAATGTGATTTCAGCTACCAAATCAGTACGGAAGAACAAATTTTTATATTTTTAAAATTTTATATAGGATAAATTAGATAAAAAATAGATTTAAGAAGACAATTGATGTTAAAAACCAATATGAAGAACAAATCAAAAAACTCGAAGGGATGCGGATGAGTTTAGTCTAAAACTAAAAGATATTGGGTTTAATATATACTTATAGCTTCTATATATAAGATGTATTTAAAAAAAACGAGAGAAATAATTTAGTCTTCGGGAGGAATTTAAAATGAAAATAGAGTTCAATAGTTATTGGAAGGGGAAGAAGTATTCGAGGGAGTAATGCTGTGTTTGGTATTGTATTTAGAAAAAATATTTTTTGAAAAAAATAATTTATATTTTTAATTTTTTTTTTGAGTTTTAAAAACTGATTTTTATATAAGTAGATAAATAGATATTTTTTCAAAAAATATATTTAAAAAAAATAATTTATAAAAAATTAAAAAAATTAACCAATTAAATAAAAAAATTTAAAATATATTTTTAAAATTCTTAACAATAATCCTAAAGACTCCATAAGTGAGGGGCCGTTGTAGTGTGTGATTAGTTGGAGAGTAGAGTGCGATTATATAGTGAGAGATATTTTAATTCATATGGGCGAGAAGCTGAGTTGTCTCTATGGTCATAACTCATATGGGCCCAGTAATTGCGTTTTTTTTTATGTCGATACATTTTTGACATTCACACAAAACATTTTAACTGTATTTTATAATTTTTTTTAAAAATTATTAGAAATATGGTTGTTTAAATTAAAAATTTATTTTTACTTAAAAAAATTTAAAATTTTTATATGACACCAATCAACGTTTAATATATTTAATTATATGTTATTTTTATTTAATTTTATATAAATTTATCTATATATTTTTAATATTTCTTTTATGTGTTTGTATTCTATGTTATTTTTTAAAATCTGAATTTATGTCCACGTCCATGCTATAAAGATCTGAAAAGAAAAATTTTCGCTATTTAATAAATTTTCTAAAAGAAATATAAACAATATTAATTTTGGTGCTGGAGAATAATTATTCAATATTTAGGTGTGGTTGTTAGATTTGTTAACTCAGAGCATAGGGAAGTCAAAGCGATGTTGCTTCGAATCCCAGATCCGTAAATCCTGCCCGCCCTGGATCCTGCAAATCAAACGCTTGCTAATCTTCCCAATTATTTTTTTAATGGAAAAAGTTCAAAAATAGCCCTATAATTTTTTATTTTTACAATTTTAAATATATATTATTTTTTTATGTAAAATATATATTGTGATTTGTACCGTTAGTAATTTTAAATATATATAATTAACTGTGTTAAAAAATTTGGAGGGAAATTCAAAAAATAGATATGTGTTTTCCGACTTTTACAACTTTAAGTACGTGATATTTTTTTTATATAAAATAAGTATTGTATTTTGCGCTGTTATTAATTTTAAATATATTTTTCTAACATTTAGAAAGACAATATGGAAAAGAGTCAAAATTTTCAAAACAATTTGAAATGACTCTAGTAATTCAAATGATAAAGAATTATGTGTCTTCTACTAATGAGATAACTTAATAATTTGATCTTACTTCAGATGACGATGACATAATACATGTTATTGACAAACTTATATATAAATTTGAAAAATATCTTTTTATAATTAGTTCACTTAATCAATGACTTCTAATATATCACTTGAATCAAAGACTTCTTTATCACCTGTTTTTTTATCACTATAATCGTCTCAAATTGTTTTGAAAACTTTTTTTTTTCTTTCTTTTCCTTTTTAATATTAGATAAATATATTTAAAATTGTTAACAATACAAACCATAATATCTGTTTTTACACAACAAAACAACATACTTAAAATTATAAAAATCAGAAATCACAAGTTTGTTTTCAAATTTTCATCTAAATTTTATAACACTGTTAAAAACATACATTTAAAATTGTGGAAAATACACCACATGCTTCATATTTTATACAAAAGACTTTTTCACACTCTTTTTTTATTTTAAACTTTTATACTCTTTCTTAAAAATATATGATAATTTTACTCTTTTTTACTTAAATTGTAATTTTATCGTAATTAAACTCTATCTAATTAGATTTTCTCCCACCACCACTTTTTATGGGTTGATAGTTGAATAGAAATTAAAAAAAAAGACCTTAAATTAATATTTTTATTTTTTAAATTAATTAAGTTAAATTCTCCCATATATGTTATATATAAAATGTACATACTGTTTTTTTATTTTATTTTTTAAAACTAATTGTTAAGTTCAAGTTAAAATTTTCACATATATGTTACATATAAAATTTATATACTTGCTACGTATAACTAAAATAGTATCTATATGTGAAATATATTCAATTATACTTATTAAATATACAATTCACATATATGTTACGTATAAAATTCATATACTTATTACATATAAAATTTCTATATACATCTCTACATACTGGTTGCATATATTTCACATATAGAAACAATTTTTTTTACTGAAAATAAATTGTTAAGTTAAAATTTTCAGACATATATTACATATAAAATCATATACTAAGAAGAAAAAAGAATTGGTTTATATAATATTTTTATTTTGTGCATACTTTTTTTTATATAATTGATTTTATAGAGATTTTCAATATAATTATTTTAAACTTTGTTTCATTTAAATTTAATGGAAGTTGTATGAAAAATGAGTGATTGGGAGTGATTATACCAATTAAAAATTCTAATATTAAATATTGCAATTAATATAAAAATTTATCTTTTTTAAAATAAATTTTTTATTATGTAGGATTAATACTAAATGATAAGTATATCTTAGAAAATAAATTAAATATCTTAATTTTTTTAAAATATAATTTTAATAATTTTTAATTATTGATATAAAAAAAATATTATAGACGAAAAAATATTACACGTGTCCATTTTCGTATTTTTTTAATCTAGCTTTTCCTCTTTTTAATCACTGTCTCCACTAATAGCAATCAACTTTCCAGTAAAATGAAGATATTTTGTCTTTTACATCTACTGCCTTCCACGTGTCACATCACAATCCTGGCCCCATAACACGCCACGTGGGCCTTCCGACCCATTCTTTGCTCTCCCTTCTTCCTTCTCTGCTATTTTCCGTCAAGCTTGAATTCAAGTATTTTAAATGATAAATTTTGAATAATTTATAATTTATGTTAAATTTATTTTTTAATTACTTAAAAAATTAAAATTTTTAAATTTTAAAAAAATGTTTTTTATCAAAATTTTTTATTTTTGAATAATGTTGTTTTCTTCCTTTTATATAAAAAAATTTAAAATCTATAAATTTTAATTAACGAGAGATTATTGTTATATTTTTTATTTCAAAATTATTACTAATAAATCAATAATATTTTAAAATTATTCTTAATTCTTAAAAAAATTATTTTTATTTGAATTTTAATTAATTGTTTTAGCTTATTATTATTATACATAATATAATGTTAATATATATTAAATTATTAATAAGAATATTTTTAGCAATGTAATTAAATATTATAAAGTACAATAAATTTATTTTTTTAATTTTTCAACTCTTAAAATAAAATAATTTTATTTTTAAAATTTTAAAATACACATAGGAATTAATTGTATATGCTTAATTAATAATAAATTATTAATATTTAATAAAAGATAAAATTGTAAATGAATTGTTAAATTTATAGATTATAGTCATTATACCACACATAAATATAAGTTCACAATCAATGAATTTTGTAATCAAATCAAAAGATAAAACTTTTATAATTCTTAGATTTTAAATTTATATATTTTATGAAATCCATATATTTTAAAATCTTTAAATACAAACAGGCCTTAGAGATATTTATAAAATGTTCAATTAGTTTAAATTGAACTAATTTAAATTAATTTATAATTAAACTATGGTTTTAAAAATACTAATTTTTTATATACATGTCTTGTATGTGATTATTATATATTAAACTCATCATTAATTATTATTTGATTTTCATTTTTTTTATTAATTTGTTTCATTTTATTATATTATTTTATTCATATATAGTGAAGTATAGAAATACATATTTATCTCAAATTTCATCAAATTACTAATTTTTCCATTATTAAGAGTTGTATATAAAATGGAGATAATAAGCACTGCACGTAATTATTATATATTTGACTCATCATTAATCATCATTTGGTTTTTATATTATTTTTTTATTAATGACGAGTCAAATATCTAATAATCATGTGCAAGACATATTAATAAAAAATAGTAAATTTAGAATTATAAATAATTGAATTCATTATTCTTATATTGAAATAATCTAATTCATATATTAAGTATGTCATTTACATATATTTGACTCATGCTATATGATCACACAAATGCATGACATATATTTCACGTCAAATATCATAATAGTAGTGCATATGTCATAAAAGAATGAATATACTATTATATATAATAAGGATATCATATTTTCATGAAAACATATATAATCACAAATTATAAGAAAAATATACAAAACACTTACATAGTTAGATCCAATCAATCAACAATATATTTTATACCATTTCAACATTCAAATCATGCTCAAATTATCCATATATTATATTTCATTTATAAACCAACATTCATTTGCTATTTTAATTCACGCTCATACTTAATCCATACATGTTCCACTATTAAGCGTTTTACTTTATATATATAATCACATTTATTTTATAACACGTATCACAAAAGGAATTCTATATACTAATATAGTTTTTATGCAAAGTGATTATGTATACAATATTCTTACCTTTATACAATTTATTTGTAACATTTATTTTTTTTATATATTTATTTGGTTCAATTCAAACCCATAACACTTATGTTTAAACTCATTAATAGGAATACGAGATTGTCATTACCGGTCTTTTCAATAATGCCATTACCAGCATGTTTAAATAATAGTGTTATCATCGAATTTTTATATAATAGTGTCATTACCGGCATTAAAATTGTATCACACGCATATATATATATATTTGTTCCCCTGATTAGCATGCCAACTATCCATTATTCTTGTTCTAAACTAGATGCACTAGGACTTTGATATTATTTTCAATATTTCTAATACCACATATTAATATATGTATTATATATCCATATGTACCGCTAAGATTCAAATTTTCAATAATTATCTCATATACACATTATGCTACATAAAAAAGACAAAAATATAAATTTCATTCTTATGGCAGATTACGGGCTTGGGCTTGAACTTCAATTTCGGCTCATTTCTAGTTTGATTTAGATCTTTTATTCTACTATGAACTTTTAGCTTAATGTCTTAGCTTTAATTTGCAAAAAAAAAAAAAATCATTAGAATCTGAATTTTTTATCAAAAGTGATGACCAATTTACCATATAGTATTCACTCAAAATATGCACAGTATTTTCTTTGTACTTCTAGGTTTGAGATTTTGTAGCCAATATTTAGTCTTGTTATACCCCAAATTGGAACTTATATTTTTCATAACATTTTTAGTATTATAAGTTAAATTTCATTTCCAATTAGTTTCATTTCAATTTAATTAATACAACATAAGTTATAATTAAATATGTCAATATTGTTCCAATGAACTTAAAACATGGCTTCACTTAGAGTTATTGCAAATGAATTAATTCATAACCTTATACAATTAGGCTTACACCCAAAATTTCCAAACCTTAAATACATCTTTGGACATCGGCATTTCATATCAGCTTATCACCAATTATAAAAACAACTATTTAATACACAATATTGCAAGTCACATGCATAACACACAATTTCCATGGTTATATATCATATAAGATTTTTATCAAAAAAGCATATACCAAAGTAATTCATTCATGCTCTTAAATATACCATTACCTTCACATACAATATATATACATTTAATAACCACCTACTAATCTTTATTCATAAATATACCATATTATATAAAATTACTGATTAAGCATACACATGCATAATCAAACATGCAAAATGGCAAATTAATATGTAAATATGTACAGACCTTAATTGAGTTTTACCCAAAATCCAAATATGTAGAGCTTGTTTATCTTTCTTGATGATCACCTCTTTCTTCAACTTATTAAGAGCCTAATTTGATAATATAATTGACCAATACATTGTTAGAATACTTGTTCTTAATATGGTTTAAAGAAATAACTAAAGTTTTTCCTAAGTGACAATGTAACCTTTTTAAATTGTTGACTCTATAACTTTTTCTTTACTTGTCCAATTTATGTGATTATTATTTCTATAATACATGATACTATAACATATTAAAATTTCAAAATTTTTGGAGTATCACACAATTTTTGGTGCAATTCTAAAGTGTGTTCTGCTTTCTGCTTTTAGGCATTTGGAAGCCACCAATTTTAAAAATTTATAACTCACAACGTGTAGGTTATATTATTACGTAACTTTATAGACACTTAGGTAAGATAAAAACAGAACAATTTTCATAAACACTTTTATCAATTCGATCTCTAAAGTCCTTAATTAATAGAGATAATATGACTGATCCAATACAGGGTGATAATCAGACCAATGTCATTTATTATGATCATAACTCACAAACTATATACCTTTTTAATGTGATATTTTCATCAGCATGTACCAAAAATATATTTATCAAACTTTTATGTTTTAATATTTATTCAGTTTGGTCTATAAGCGGCTTGAAATTAACTACTAAATTGTTGGACCTACATAAGGCACTAAGTAGGCAACTTAGTAAGGAATAGTCATGATACCTTTTGCCATAACTCAAAATTTAATATACAACTAGATAATATAGAAGGCTCCAACTTTCATGTTTTGAGTTTTCTCAAATACGGTCTCTATCATATTAAAAGGAGTCAAAACAGTAGGTTATCTAGGTATATCTCAAACCCGAACTAGTCTCATTCAATTGTATATATATTTTCCTATAGACTAAATCTTGCAAAAATCTTTATATAGGCATAAATTTAAGACAAAATCTACAAGTTTTATGGTTTATGATTTTGCAAAATTAGTCTCTATAGGTATCAAAATCGAGTACCAAAATATTGCCCATTATAGACTCTAATTAGTCAAATTGAATATTTGCACAAAAGGAGATGATTACTTACAAACACCAAACTTATTAAGATTGAATTTACTGTAGAACTTGTGTGAAATAAAGAAGAAAATATGACTTTGTGATGAGGAAAGAAGAAAAAATGAGATGATGAAATGGTTAGGGAGATTGTGATAAGGCAAAGGTTATGCAATGACAAAAAAGGCCAATTTAACCGACTTTCTATTTTGTCCATCTTTTTTTTTTTTTGCTGTCTTCCTCCTTTTTTTTTTTGTCTTCTTTTTATTTATTTATTATTATTTCTACATTTTTACATGTATCTAGTCCCATTAGAATTACCTGAAATAAAATTTAATTATGTGGTCTAATTTAATCAAATTAACAATCCATCAATTTAATTTATTTTAATTTATAATTTAATCATTTATTCAATTTTATTCCAAATGTCTTTATGTGATTTCTATGTATATCACTCATTTATTCTAATTACACCATAATTTGCGGGCATTACATAACTGATCCACAATCTGGATCTTCGGTGTCAGCTTTGATATGAGTTTCGACTTTTTCACTATCAACTATCTCTGTCAGCTTTAAAATTTACTATCTACAATCAACAAGCTCCAGTTTTTGCGTGTAGGAAACCCATATGCTAAGTTGTTTCCAGCTCAATGGTACATATAAACATTAAATTTCTAACACATAGACACACAAGTGCATGACACATATTTCATGTCAAGTGTCATAATAATCATGCATTATAAATCATGTCATGCCAAACTTATATAATCAAATTCATATTATACTATGTAATTATTTCTTACCTTGTTCATTGTGTCATTTAGAAAATTTCTATATTTCATTCACCATACAATTAATTACCATATTATATTTCATGAATATTAACCCAATTCTCATTCTCGGATTATCCGAATACGGAGTGTAAAGTAGGAGCGCTCCAACCTGAGCTTTAGCCATCCTACTCATTTTAAATCTCAAGTCAAGTGTGCTCAAATTCGAGTTTCAACCAACTTGACTTAATAGGTAAATAATTTCTAGTATCTTGGGATCCAAGGCTTCAAACCCGAACTTTAGCCTCCTTGTCTCTCATAGTCATGTCTGGTTCGATATCGTAAATTCCCCCTTAATAGTGCATTATCCATCCTAATTTTAGTCAACAAGTAGAGGAATGAGCCATTAATTCCATAAATCATTTATTTCCAACATAAATACATATGCCATAATTAATGCATACTTGTTCATGATCACATTAATAATGGTGCGTGACAGTTTGAAGAAGGCCACTGTTGAAATCAGCGATTTTGGCCATGCACAGTAAGCAATAGTCTATTTTTCATTATCATACAGTTACATTACATATTGTTCCGGATTTGTATTATAGATAATTAGTAATTTAGTATAATTAGTAATCCATTACTGATATTGATATGTTGCTCATGATCATGATGGTTAAGTAGCTGATGCCTTCGCATGGAAGAGCAGCCAGTGTGATTGATTTATCTCTCTGTATGATTCCATTTCATTCTACTATAATGGTTTATTTTTGTGTTGGGCCATAAGTTTCAACATGTCTGGTTGAGTGCAGTATCTCCTTTCATTTTGATAATATAATTCGATGGGCAATCTAATGCATGATAATGAATCTTTTGTTGTCCAATCAATAATGTTATGCATGATTGTGAATCATATATAAAATATCGATTTCAATTATTTTGGTTTGCTGCCATAATTAATTGATGCCAACATTTCCTAAAAATTCTAGAATTTCTTCATGTTTCAACTGGTCTTGATTCTTTCCTTTTATCAAGTTTTTTATTTTTATTTTTTTCAATTTTTGGTTTCTTCAGGAAGATGCTGATGGGAGGAGTGGATCTTTTAGCTTGATCCTCAGAGAGACCCTTTTCTCCTTTTCCAATTCATCAACTGCATCTTTTGAGTGCTATAGACTTAATGCTCAATAGAGGACGTGTTCCTTCTGCTACTTGGAACAAAACTATCCTGTCTTCAAATTTAACAACATCTTCCGAGGGAAGTGGGATTGGTTTTGTTACATTTTCTTCAAAGTTCTTAACATCTCATGGATGGAAGCTTTTGAACGATCAAACTGGATATGTGGATTTACCGGTTGAGAATACCCTTCGTCCACTATTGAGCCCATTTGTTTGTGTCTTTTCTGAGAGGGAGTCTGGAGATGGGGGATGGGCTTTTGGGAACTTTCTTGTGGAGGAGTATATCAAGGCACAAGAGGCGAGCAGTATTATAATCACGGGCTTGGTATGTGCTATAGTCAGGTGCAATATTCAACTTTTATTCTGCTATTATAATATCAGCACTCTGCACTGAATTCACATTTATAACTTTATTTATAGAACAAATTCGTTGTCTTATCGGATAACCGAGCGAATATATGTTGGATTCTGTATACAGACAAAAGCTGACATAGAAAATTAGTCCAGTGTGGTGAGTGCCGGTCCTGATACATAAAATTTTGACAGATTTTTCAGTTCCTCAGTTACTTTGCTTGGGAATGGTTATTTTCAATTCCATGAACTCTAAATTATTTCTGAAACGGGGAATTACTGCTATACTCAATTTCCATAGTTTTATTGAAGCAGAAAATTTGGGAATCAATGAGTCCTGCCAAAAATTCAATATTCTTATGATTAATTATCCTATGAGGTAATTGACTGCTTTAATGCTGCATTCTGATTGTTGGTGAAGAAAGACTCCTACAACAGTCCTTAGGATAGCTTCTTTTTATATCCAATGCTGCATATCTTCTTTTCATTCATGTGCTTTTGTATTTGCATGAGCGTATATGCTGCCATATTCTCTCTACTTGATATTCTTCTTACGAACTAAAGAGGTTTTATTTGAAATATACAGGTCGAATAAATGCTTTATGCATGGGCTAGATGTGAAATCATCTGTATTTTTTTTCCTTCCAGGGATGGAGACTCCTTCGACATGAGGAAGAAATTACCATTTTTGGGCTTCTCTTGTGCTTTTGAAAAAGAATCATCGTGTTTTTGTCACTTGTACACATGGTTTTCATCAGTCTCCTGCTTGCGTGATTGCATACCTTCGTTTGATAACTGATACATCCCTTCATGCGGCTTACAATTTTGTCACTGGATTGCATTCTTGCAGGCCAGATAGGTTATTCTTTCTTAGTTCTTACCCTGTTTATTTGTATTTGATGTTGGTTATACTTAGGTTTATTTGTGTTGATTTATGTTATCCTGTTCTGAGTTCTTAAGTAGTGCTTTGGCCATAATTGTTCCCACTGTTGCTTAGGTGTAAAATTGAATGTTGAAACTGTTGGTTTCATCTGTCTCAATGTATATTACACTAGAACATGTATTTTTGTGATTACTCTTACCGTCCCCTTCTTAAGCTTCTGGAGTTGAACTCCCTTAGCAGAGAGGAACTCAAGGAATTAGCAACTCAGTTCTTCCACTGCAGCATCAAGTAATCAGCACTTTCTAGTTCTGTCATCCTAGACCCCAGTTTAAGCATGATTGAATACATTAATCGCAAATCGTAACAGTTTAGTTGGTGAATTTGTATAACTATATGATTCATCAGAAAAGAGTATGAGAACAAATTACATTCATTCATTTCCATAAATAAGTTTATACTCAAGATTAAATTTTCCTTCTTAAATTCTGCCAAGCATTGGGCAACATGGGATCTTATCCTATGGTGGGATGTGGCAAACATGATGGTCCGGCAACACATGCTGTAACTTTTGTGTGGATTGGTCAAGAGGTAAGTAACCATGCAAGTGTTTCTCTCTTTTTATGAACCTGATATTGGAATAATTTGTAAAGAAATTTGAATCGTGTATGCTTCATTCTCATTGACTTCATAAAATTTAGCAACTGAGCTTGTTGAACTGCATCTTTTGTGCATTTGCATAAAAGGGAGATGTATCCATGATTGGAGATTTTACGGTAAATTGGAAAGATTCAATAAAGGCAAGTCTCATGAGTGGTCCTAGATATGAAGTTGAAGTAAGACTTCCCCAAGGAAAGTAAGTATTATGCTTACTTGAACTGTTCCTTTATCAACTTACAGGGTACTCTGTATATATGGTTTGAACAGGCTTTATTTGCTTTTTTGTGCATTTGATTTGGAATCATAGTGCTTGCTATATATCAACCACTGAAAGAAGTTGTTCGAGTGCTAAATGATGGTTGTAATGCTTTGTTTTCAGTGTTGTCTTTGTTTCTTTCCCATCAGACCACCCTTTTCTGGCGCTACGCAGCCCATAGGAACACCTATTGGCCATTATTATAGTCATGTAATTTCTTTTCCTCTGTAAGATAGCTGGTCACCTGCTAAGACATTAACTTCGGAATACTTTTTTGGTTCTAAACTGTCACCTTTGCTGCTTTTAGGTACTATTATAAGTACATAATTAATAGGCAATGGCGGCATTCAACAGCCTCACCAACAGAAAAGGATGAAAGGGGAAATGTCAACAATTTAATTGTGATTGGTGATACTGCAAGCGTGAGGCTTTCTATTCAACAACAGAAAATTAAGGTCAGTGAAAGGCATTTTATTTACATGAACTTGAAATATGTGGTGCCTAAATATCGTTTTTCTTGTGTTCAAAATACAATACGTTTTTTTTTTTTTTTTTTCTGATTATTTGATACTTCCTAAGCTGTCATCTGTGTTATTAAATCAATATATACAAGGAAGAAAAATAAAAAGGAGAAAGAAGGTTGCTTATTGATCTATCTTGCACCCCAGCTTCTCCTTCCTATAACTATTTAAGATCAAATTTTGGTTAATGATACTTTATAGTGGGGAATGTCTATAAACTATCTGCATTGTCACACTAATTTTTTTTAAATTGTCAAAGATTATGTTGCTTGGAGGTTTAGCAGTTTCGTTTACTATTCTACTATAATATCAAGAATGAGGAACTTGGTAACCGAAAAAAAAAGTCTCGTGTTATATTCCTGCCTTTGTTACTCGTATGATCCAAATTTTTAGGATGCCAACGTTGTGAAGGTGATTGAGAAGCCATTGACAGAAAATGAGCGTTTTATGCTGGCAAAGCAGCTCGCTGTGTACCAAGTAATTAATCAGGCATTTGAAGTCTTTCCAGGCTGCAACAGTAGCTTTTTAGCATAGCATATGTTTCGTTCTTTATCAAGGCTAAATCATCATACCAATTTGTTTTGCAGAGAGAGAATTTGTTATGTGATGCGTCGTCGTGGAACACTTTTTCCCATTGGAAGTTGTTTTTGAAGTTCCTTCATATTCAGGAATTGAATTCCTACAACATTGTAGTTTTATAATCTATATATAAGGACAACTGTTAGTACTTGAACATATAAAATTATAAACACTATGTCACGCATATAATAATTTATACATTAAAATATTGTACATAGATATTTTTCTTCAATGTGCTTAGTACTATTTACAAACTATAGTATTACTTTTTACACTTAATTGCATTATTTAGCTGGAATGAGAGGCAAATCAACCTCATCACACCATTCAACGCATCTAGTCTCGAAATATGAAGTGTTGACTTGATTAGGCCAATAGCTTACCCAAACTTGACCTCCTATTCTCCACTTCAATACACTCCCTTCCATTTCCTTGCTCAATCTCCACTCCACTCCCTCCCCATACTCATCTCCTGCAAATACCAACCCTCTTGTCTTCGTAAATGGTCTTCTTGCCCCATGATATATGTGATTATCATCTTTATTAATAGGTTTCCACGTGGCAACTTCATGACCGTTGGTATTATTATGCAAAACTGCGTCGAAAATAACACTATTCCCCTCAGCATCCTGATCCCACCTCCAATTTTTGATCTTAGTCCTTGTAGCGATTCTTGCCCTTGTTTTCACCCTTGACGCTTTTAATTTCTCAAGATTCCCTTTCACCACTCTTTGCATTTCCACCTCTCTCTCCCCATTATCTGTGGACCGGCCCAAGCTCAGTCCTATCACATATGTTGCTCCAACTTCGGGCCCTACCCAAACTCGGGCCCTGGTCACAAAATGCCTTTCGTTTGCATAATCCCCATCATATTTTCTATTAAACCCTAGTTTCGCCACGTGGAACCGTAGATTATCGATACGTGCAATGACCCGAATATACCCCTCATAATATGTAACTGAATATTCCAATTGTAACACTGCCTCTAATTGTTGATGTGCTAAGGCGTATTTGAGCACTGAATCCTTAGCTTCAATTACAGGAAATTTGGTATTTGTAGAAGAAGAAGAAGCAGTGACATCCATGGCCAAAATGGGGGCATAAGCCTTCAAAACCCAAAACCCATGAGCCTCCATAGCATAAGAGAACCTTACTTGATTAGCCGGAAGAGGGGCTAGTGCACGTAATCCGACGCCAACCTCCCTTGAAATAAGCCATTTTGTTAACATATAACCCAGTGTGCGCATAAAACACAGCTCTGCATCCACTCCTACTGTAACCAAAAAGGTACGCAGAGCAGGAGCTTGTTCGCATTTCATGGCTTCTAAGTTAGGACCCAATAAAGATTCGAAGTACAAGAACCCAACTTCACTGGGAGCATCGGAGACGCACAGCCAGAACAACCTCATGAGGAAAACTAGGTTGAAGAAACTAGAAAACGATTCAGGTGAATGACTGTCCATGATCCAAGAAATCGGGTCGGGTTTGAGTTTTTGAAGCTGCGAGCGTGGGCAAGTGCTGGTCTGCGCCATGGGTGAACGGGTAATGATCTCTTGAAGAAGCTGAAGTAGTAGAGGAAGGAAGGGTTTCTCTGAGTTAAGTGGACACGTGTCAGAAACCCAGAGCGCCTTCACCGCGGTATGAGGGTGAAAGCCATGTAAGCATATAGAGAAGGTCACTGCTGCCTCAGATTTAGACCCAGCAGTTCTCTCAGCTCTGAGTTGTATTGCCCTTGTCGAGTCGTCTACTCCATTAAGTTTGGAACTGACAAGTTCGCAGCTTCGTGGTGAGTCCGACTCCGCCCACTTGGAGAAGTCGGGAAGCTCACAAATCCATGACCAGATATCCATCATCGTGGATCTCAGGATAATGGGATTTCTAGTTTTAGCTAGTTTAATTTTCTGCTTGATATAGTGATATAGAAGAAAATGGAGAAATTAGGGGTTGATGATGGTTTAATTTAAAGAAAGAATGAGTGAAAAAGGAGATGAAAACTTGGAACTAACAGTGGCCACGCATGAGAATCAATGGCTGTAATGCATTTGTGTGTTTGTGATTTGAAGTTTGCATTAATTAGTGCAGATTTTGTTTCGCTTTCTTTCCATCTTGATTCTTGATAATCGTTTCGTATGATCATTTTAGATTTTACGTAGGGAAAAAGTGATACGAGTGGATAGTAGCAACTGTGGGACGTGGAGAACTTGACTTTTTGTCGATGAGCAGCCTTACACGTTTGCAGTTGAGTTCATAATAAGCATGTTCAATTTTAAATCACAAAAAATTTTAATATACAAATATGTTATAACTAATATAATCTTTCTAGAATTTAAGAAAATGAAAGAAAGCATAATATATAATATATTCATTCATGATGTATTTAGAAGTTTAACGGCTATAATTTAAATTATTAATATTTAAAAATTAATTTTTTTATTGTTACGAAACGTATATATTACTCACTCATAATAGACAATATAATAGTATTCCATTGTTATTTTCAATTAATAGAAATGTATTGATTTCATATTGTATCAAAACTTTAAAGAAGCATTAAAATCCTAGTAGAGGCTAATATTAACGAAAATAAAAATTGACCCATTATATAGTGAAAGGCTAATATTAGAGGCCAATCAAAGCCAATATAAATAAAATTTGACCACTCAATTGCAGGAATATATCATATCTCTAGTTGAAGCATTGAGAACAAAAATTAAAAATAAATAAATTAAAAATCAAGATATATAGAATATTGGAGACGGGGATTAGTGTTTGGAATTGTTATTGAATATTTTAAAAATAAGTTTTAAATTTTTTTGATTTAGTTGATTGATTTTTTAAATTTTTTATAAATTATTTTTTTCAAATTTACTTTTAAAAAAACATATATTTACTTAATTTTTAGCTAAAAGAAGTTTTCAAAATTTAAAAAAATTAAAATTATAAATTTTTTTCTAAAAATTATTTTTCCTAACGTAACGACAAACGGACCCTTAATGGGCTTGTTCAAATAATAGGATCAAAAGAAGAAAGTTTGATGAAGTGGATATGCCCAACTTTTGTAACTAACTTAAATAAAAAGTTGAAAAATGAGGAGAGAATGTTGACACCTTAGCCAAATACTGTTGACATACTTGGCATAACCGATGAAAGTATAAAAGAGATAGCCCTGATGAAAATTGAGAAAGTTAAATAATATAAATTCTTTGTTTTAGTTTTGTTGAGATTTGCTATGCAGTTTAGATGCCTGGCAAATGAAGCAATTGAATTGATCAAGTTTTGGAATGAGTTCTCTAATTCATTTTCTTCTTATACATGGTCTTAATTTAGCAAGAACTTTGCTCCTCTCATATTATGATTTTTTTTTTGCATTGTTTTTTTTAATTATTTTTTATTTAGAAGTTCACTTATGAACTACACAATAAAAATAATCATCTTCTTTTACTCATTATAAAATATTAAACTTTCATCAATATTGGTGAATGGTGGCAGAGTGACTCAAACCTGACATATCTCTCAATTCTCACAAGCAAAAATATCAATCAAACCACTTCTAATTAGTTTTTGTAGTATTTTTATTTATAAAAAATAAATGGGCCATTGGATTTCTCTAGAATATTTTGCCTTCCTTGCTGGTATGCATTCTTTTTTTTTTTTTTTTTACTGAAAGGTACATATCTGAAAATAGCTATATATATATCGGTATTCAATTTTTGAAACCATACAAATTAAAAACATCAAATTCATATGATAAAGATATAAAACCAAATAAGTGATAGGGCAAAAGATAAGTAGGGGACGTTGCAATTTGTATCCGCAAGCAGAAGCAGCAGAGCCATGTTTTAGGGATAGCCCCTTATCTTCATTCTTCTCTATTCTCCACAATCATATGACTGTCCATTTTCATTTCCGCCATTGATTTCCATATCTCTTCATCTTACGGTTGCTATTATTCTCTTTCTCTACCCTACATTCATAATTCTTTCAACGTCTTCTTTTCACTTCACTCTCCACATTTAATTGATTGTCACCTTAGCTTGCTTGCTACATGCTTATCAATATATATTTCCAATCACAGTTATTTTTGTATGGCTTAACATATATTAAAGTGCAATGAGTCATTAATTAATCTTTCATTAGCTCGATCAAGCATGCAGTGATGTACAAAAGAAGATGATAAAAGGGGACGGATGGAGTGAGAATGAATCAGGAACGTTGAAACCTAATCTACAAGGGAAGAAGTTAAGATTCGCTCAGCTTTCGTTTTCATTATCTTCCTACACAAATTAAAAAAATGGTATAAAAATTGAATAAGGACTAGTGTGGAGTGCACAATGTCGACGGCTTCCATTAACGGTTGGTGCCTCAGCTCTATCACCCCATCACAATCTTCTCTCAGAAAATCCACATTACGTCCCTCTCTCACTCTCTTCGCTTCACTCTACTCTTCTTCTTCTTCTTTTTCTACCACTACCCTTATCAGAAACCAGCCTGTTTTTGCTGCCCCTTCTCCTCTTCTCAGACCTTCTTGGGTATGTACATCTTTCACATTTTCTTCTTCATTATATTTATTTCACCTTTATAACTTTATTATGTGATTTTAAAATCATATTTTAGATTATATCTAATAGACTTTTGAATGCTTTTCGTTCACAGTATTTTTTTACTATTATATAATGGATGAAATTTACTTTAAAACTAACTGTTACAGTATTCCATAAATATGAGAATCATCTGCGATCTAGTTGATTAAAATTATAAATTTTTTTCAAACAACCTAGATTCAAGTTTTATCATTACATTCCTTATATGTAATTGATCAAAAATAGTATTTAATTACTATTATTGAACAGCAATACTAAGATACTTAGCTATCTTGCTAAAAATTTAATTATAATACAATGAACTATGCCGGTCAATAGATGACTTAATTTGTATTTTTATATATATATAATAGAGAGTTTCGAATTTGAGTTTATACGTCATCATCTATAAATATTAGTGTAAATTTAGTATATTTATGATGAGTGTAAAGAAATGACTACTTTTATAATATAACCCGCGGTATACTAAATCTTCAATTGAACAAAAAAAAAAAAAGAATTATATTGAATCAAAAAAGATTATTGGTGAGGTGGTAAGAAATTAAACATATATAGGTAAATAAAAGTTTCAAATTAATTATGAATTCCAGTATTGTTGGAGATAGTTATACAAGCATGTGGCTATAATGGGTGCCACCTTTGCACAATCTTTAAGGTCAAATACCCATGTTTTGCATGATTATTAACTTCCCCAAATAAAACAACTTTAGAACTAAACATAACTATGTGTCAATTTCTCTGTGGTGATTTTCATTCCTCACACTATTTTAGTATTTATGGGACGGGATCTCTCATCTCAGGCTGAAGATCAACCTTAACACGTGTGTGGCACTAACCAGCTGGACACGTGTGTGGCACAAACCTCATTTCCCACCAAAAAATGCTTAATTAAACTAAACTTCAACTTTTTTGGAACGAAATATTGTGATTACCTGGCGGAATTTAAGCCTAAGATTCCCAACTAAAGATTGTGAACTGTTAATTTGATCGAACTATAAATTTGGGATTCTCGTTTCATTTTTCTCTACAAAAATTTTCACTTGTCACTGTTCTTTCTTAATTTCCCACCAAATTATACAGTTAAAACATTTTAAGGTTTTCGAAATTATAAAGGGTTTCGAGCTCGAGACCTCACTAAGCTAATTAATATGCAATTAGAATTAAGTAGTAAACTTCAACGATTCAAATTTTCTGATTCTTGATGTGAAAATGCAGAGAGAAGACATGGGAAAAGAATCGTACGAGGAAGCAATTGAAGGTCTCAAGAAACTTCTCAGGTAAAAAAAATAAACATAAGAAATAGTATGATTATCTAGCATTCAACTAAACTAAATTGACATTAATTAAGAATCAGGCAGTTTCTTAAGAAATTGATGAAATGGAAGTTAATGGGTTGGTTGCAGTGAGAAAGGAGAGCTGAAAGGCGTGGCAGCAGCCAAAGTTGATCAGATAACAGCTGAGCTGCAAACTTCTTCATCTGGCACCAAGGCTTTCGACCCTGTTGAGAGGATAAAAAATGGTTTCATTCACTTCAAGAAAGAGAAATATGAGTCTGTAATTTTATTCATTAAATTATATTAAATACTAAACAGCAACAATATATCACTATTTTTTTTTGTTCTTTTTTGTGGGGTTTTCTCTGCAGAAAGAATCCAGCATTGCACAGTGAGCTTGCTAAAGGCCAAAGCCCCAAGGTACATTACTTATTAGTAATTCGATTTTCACAGCTAGGTTTTGAACATATGTAATAATTTTCTTTCCAATTTTTGTATCAGAGGCAAACTAATTAATTCTCTTACAAATTGTTAAATTCTGGCAGTTTATGGTGTTCGCATGCTCGGATTCCAGGGTTTGTCCATCACATGTGTTGGATTTCCAGCCTGGGGAAGCTTTTGTTGTCCGCAATGTTGCTAACATGGTCCCACCATATGATCAGGTCCCATTTATATCCAACAGATTATTTTCTATTTACAGTAATAAAATTTTAAATATACATAAAATCCAACTTATTATGTACTTAATGTTTGACATCACAACAGGTGAAACACACAGGAGTTGGTGCTGCAGTTGAATATGCTGTTTTGCATCTAAAGGTACTTTAACTCTTGATTATGATTAATTAATTGGGGTTTAATTTCATTTATGGTAATTGAATTTTGCTTGCATTAAAATCACAAAACATTTTTTCATTTTAAAAAAATCACATAATTATATTTTCGTTTCACTAAAATTACTTTAACTGTCACATCATATTTCCGGTGATACGTAAGCTACTGTGTTTATTTTTCGTTTACCTTGAAAATTAGCTGAAAATATATAGTTGAGTGATTTTCTTGTAACGAAATAAAGTTGTAATTTTACTAAAATAAGAGTGAAGTTATAGAGCTAATGAAATTTTAAACTATAATAAGTTCAAAAGGGTTAATGATCAATTAATCTTGTAACAGGTGTCGTACATAGTGGTTATTGGACACAGCTGCTGTGGTGGAATTAAGGGTCTGATGTCTTTCCCATTTGATGGGAAAAAATCTACGTAAGTATAATCTTAACTGTGATTAGTTTGAGAAAGCCTAATTATTAATAATAATTATATAACTTAATTACTCTTCTTAATCAAATGAAAAATAATGCAGAGACTTCATAGAAGACTGGGTCAGTATAGGTTTACCTGCCAAGGGCAAGGTGTTGGCAGAAAATGGCAGTGTACCCTTTCCAGAACAATGCACATGCTGTGAAAAGGTAAAAATCTCTATCTTAATTAAGATGCGGGTTAAAAATATTAATACTTGCAAATTAGTACTAAATTTTTTAATTTAATTCAAATGGTACCGATTCTTTAAAAAATATTACAATTTGAAACTTTAGTTTATATTTTAATACCCTTGAGAAGACATGACAGCCAGAAATTACAGTCAGCATGTCACATATAACGAGTTTCCAGCTATTATATTATCTTAATAGTACTATAATATGAACTTGAATTATAAATTGTAATATTTTAGAAGGGATTGATACCAATTTCTATCAAATCAAAAGTATGATACCAATTTGCAATCTAGTGATAAAATTTGGTACCATTAATGTTTTTAACCATTTAGGATACTAATGGGTACATTTTTTTCTATTACATACAAACTATAATTTTTTTTTTTTGGGTTGTTAAATGAATGCAGGAAGCAGTGAATGTGTCAATTGCAAACTTGCTGACCTACCCATTTGTGAGAGATGGGCTGGTGAAGAAAACACTTAGATTGAAGGGAGGATACTATGATTTCGTTAAGGGAAGTTTTGAGCTGTGGGGGCTTGAGTATAGCTTTACTCCCTCTCAATGTGTATGAACCTTTGAACATTTACTGGCTCTGTGCCTCTATATAACTTCCATGCCTCTTCCACTCAATGTACTATCTATGTATAATTATGCCTAGCTATATGAGCTATAATTTCCAATAATAAATATTTAATGGAGGTCACAGATTTTGAGGCTTCTTCTCTAATTATAATTAAATTGTAATTTAGAATCTATTCACTACTGTATTTTGTTTTCCTCCTTTCCTTTGTTAGGTAAAAGATGTGGCCACCATACTTCATTGGAAGCTCTAGAGCATTGCATGGAGGTCCCTCCTGCTAAGATGAGGACACTCTCTTTAACTACTTTGTTTTTCTAATAATAAATGAAAAATGGGTTATGTACTTAGATATCAATCACCTACCCATTTTTATCAAGAATTGCAAATTCTTGACTGGCCAAGCTAATCAGGCCATTTTCCTTCACATGTTTCTTGTTTTCTTTCAGTATCTAGTTTAGTTCATTATATACAGCAAAATGCCTAGTCTTGATATGGAACTGAACTAATTAATGATATATACTTAAGTAGTTTGTCATTAACCCAAAATTTTAACTATAATAATCATAATTTAAAATTAATTGACAGAAAACTGGATTGACCCATTTCTACCTCTCATCTAAATTTCATTAAGCTATGTACCTATGCGAATTCATGATTAATCTGTAGCATAATTTTTCAAAGAAAAGTATGCATATTGTCATGTTATACTTAGAGCTTAATTACCAAACATAAAACTACAATTAATAATAGAAATAGTGATCATATTAAGGATAGTTTTAAACTGAAATCTCTCTTGCAGTATTTTCTTTCAATTCTATGATTCAGATAAGTCCTGTTTGGTTCTTGAAATTATATCAGACAGGAAAAACTCACCTTTGAATTTTCATTAGATGTCCTGGCAATATTCTCATTTTACCAGAACAATGCAGCAAATAAAACTAGGAACAGACTATTCAGTTAGAATTATTACACTTAATATATTACAAGATTAAAGAGAATGAGTTCTTTTGGTGATTATTAGTGTCATTGCAAAGATCAAAGGAAATACCCATCAAAAGACTCAGTTGCAAATACTGTACTGAACTCAAGAGAATGATCATCATAAAACCAGAAAGAGTTTTGGTCATAACTTTCCTTCAGGGTTAGTTCTTGAGGCGATTTCCGAAAGCCTTCATCAACTGTAATTGCAGAGGTTTCAATGGGGCTAACACATTCATTGCGACCTGGATTTGTGTCTGGCTTGGAATTTTTTGAGCTAGAAACACCAATCCTGCTGCTTCGATCGTTGATTCTAAGCCTGCCAGTTTTCTCATTGTTATTAACAGCCAGCTTTTTTATCAGATGAGTATTCCAGTAATTCTTCACTTGATTGTCAGTTCGCCCAGGCACCCGCTTGGCAATCAATGACCATCTAATTGAGCAATCATAAGTTAAGAAATAGAATATAATCATTGATTAGTTAACATAATCTAGAATAAATTTCATGGAAATTTCAGTTACATTTTAAATCATATGCGCCTCTCCAATTTGTCTGTTTCTCCATTGACCAGTTGTTGGTCATATTTGCCTAATGAACATTATTTTTGGACCGTATTACCACTTCTGAAATTTGAAAAACGATATAACAGAAATCTCTATTAATTTACCCTTGGCTGCCAAATCAATAAATTGTGACATAATATGTTGCTTTTCAAATTTTTTAAAATTTTTGAGGTGACAATATGGTCCAAAAACAATATTTAAGAAAAAATTAAATCAAAGAAAGAAAAAGGCATTGATTTGAGTATTTCAGTTGACATTTTGAAAGCAGATTGAAAATACAAATGATAGAGCAATATATAGAAGAAATTGAAGAACCTGTTTCCAAGGAGATTATGGAGTCTAATAATAAGATCTTCTTCTTGCTCAGTAAAATTGCCACGCTTCACGTTTGGGCTCAGGTAATTTATCCACCTTAACCTGCAGCTTTTCCCACATCTCTTCAAGCCTGTGATCATAATTCATCAGCAGCATTGTCACTAAACAGCAAGGAAAAGAATTCAGAAGAGAAAATTAAAAGAAGTAATCCTGACCTGTCTTCTTTGCAATATGATTCCATCGTCCTTTCCCATTAACCTTTATGTAGTCCATAAGGATCTTGTCTTCTTCCTCAGTCCAAAATCCTTTCTTGTATCTATTCTCTGATTCTTCCATTGTGTTCTTTTTCATTTGTATTCAGTTACATTCTCATTGCAGAAGTTGTTGAAGAGGAAAAAGAAGGATGATTTTTGTGTTAGATTCACTAGCTCTTTATGTATATGCACATAGAGATGGTTAGCTCACCCTTTACAACTTAGCGTATGCTATATAAAGGGAGAGCTATGAATTTTTCTGGACAGATCAAATAGACCGATTAAGGGTCTTAAATAGCAGAATGAAAAAGAAAAGAAAAAAAAATAATACTTTGCCTACTGATCCCTTCAGACAACTTGCTTTGCATATTGGCACACATTTTCATATAAATGATGCCTATTAAGGGGATAATCAGGTGTTCTGGACAACTCTTTCTTGCTTAGTTAGTGCCAAAACATAAAGTTTTATACATGTACTAGACGGTAGAGATGTCCTTGTCATTAATAATTGAAATTTTAACCAATAAACTTTGTTTACTCGTACTCGGTTCAGTGATTAAGGTTGTAAAATTTCGAGTTCGAATTTTCACTAAAACCCCTTGTGCCAAATATAAATGAAATTTTTACATGTTTAGGTTTTACTAATTTATAAACAGACTCTAAAAAATGAAACAAAAAAAAAAAAGCAAAAGCTGAGACTTGTTCAATGCAAAAAGCTAATGAAGCGTATTAAATTCTGGCAATCAAATTCACTTGAAGTAATTAAATTCAAATTTGTTTTTCTAAATAATATGTATATTCCGTTTTATTATGACCCTATGTAACTTACAAAGTTACTGGCTTTTATATTTACATATATTTTAAGCAAAAAGTTGTGAGATCTCTAATTCGAATTTCCAATTGAATTTTTTTGTAATACTTTAATTCAGGACATATTGAAAACTTGAAAAAAAAAGTAATTCATATTTGTTAAATAATAAAATATAAATTAATTGGTATTCTTACTTGCGAGAATTGTGGGAGGTCTTGGATTCGAGTCTTCTCACTATTATCCATAATATTAGTGGAAATTTAATATTTTTGTACCCTCTGTTGTATAGTCAATTACATATTGTGCCTCCTAATAAACCTAAAAGAATTAGAAAATAAAAAAAATCTAATAATAACCTAAAAAGAAAAGTGAATTATATTTAGAAACAGATAAAAACATCAATATCTTTGTAAGAAAAACAGAGTATTTCATATGAAAAATATCAGGATATTTTTTACTTTAGTATAGTTAGGAAAACTATTTATATTTTGTGTAGTTTTTAACAAAATTCCGAGTTTAGTGTAACTTCGAATCTATTTTCAAGTAGAGAGAATTCAGTGCGCCACTTTTAAACTTTAATTTTTTTTAGTGCGCCACTTTTAATTATTTATTTATTTTTCATTTTTTTTTTCTAATTTAAGATGGCCTAATTACATTTGTTGAAGTGGCCGCATGGCCTAATTACATTTATTGCTTGTTAATTTTTATATTGTACCTTTAAAAATTAATAATAATTAATTTTTTTATAAATAATAATTAATTCCTATTTAAATTACTATAACAAAATTAAATTCCGGCGATTATCTAAGCGGTGCGCTAGTGTGATTGGCGCACTAAAAAAGCGGTGCGACACTTGAATTGAGTGCGCCACTTAAACTCGCGCCGCATTATTTTCAACAATAAACTCAGAATTTTTTTTAAAACTACACCAAAATGGAAATACTTTTGCTAATTGTACCAAACTAAGAAATATCCCAAAAATATGCGATAAAACGTCATCATGTATAGTTTAGCTCAATAATTTTAAAATTGTGGAACTGTTAGTTTCGAAGCAGTTATAGATCGAGTCATTTTTCCTTTAATATACATATCTGATCTGAAATTTCAAACAAAGAATTGCAACCTTTATTGCTTAAAAGATAGTTAAATTTTGAATTGGAAATTTTACGGAAATACCGAAAATTGGATACCAATTTACATTTCCATTAGCGTTCAAAGTTTTTTTTCAATTTTACCAAAAACAACTTTCTAAAATTACAACAGTACCTAAATTCTAAAATCATCAAAAAATATGCCCAGACGATATATTTTCAGCATACCTTCAGAATATCTTGAACATATATTGGTTCAAAATAAAGAAAAAAAAAACTGAACAAGAAAAATTGATTATTAAAGAAAAAGAATATAATTCAATCAAAATTCAAAAAATTACAAATTCTCAAACAAATAGTTTGATATACTGGGGTAACTTGGGGATACATTTGGGAATACCTTTGGGGTACGTTGGGTATATCTTTGAAAATTCCATGGGAATACCTTAGGAATATTTTGAGAATACTTTGATTTAATCATATAAAATATTCAAAACATCGCAAATTCACAAATAAATAGTTGGCATACATTTATAGATACATTGGGTATACATTTAGAAATTCCATGAAAATACTTTGGAATACCTTGGATGTATTTTGGAAATTCTCAAGGAATTCCTTAAGAGGAATTTCCTAAGTATACTTTAGGGATACCTTGGATATATTTTTGGAAATTTCAATACATCCAGTATCCCATAGGGATACTTTATGTATACTTTAATTCAATCACACATAAAATTACAAAATTCAATGCATGAAAGAAAAAGCCAAAATCTCTTGCTGAAAATCTCTAGATCACTACCTAATTATCAATAAAAAGAAAGCAGTTGTCGGCAGAGAAGCTTGTTTTTTGGCAGAAAAATTAGATATGATTTCAGAGAAAACGAAAAAGATGGTGGTTCATGGAGAAGACAAAAATCTACAATAATGGCTATTGAAGAAAATGAAAATCTGCGATGGTGACTCTTAGAGAAAACAAAGCTCTTTTCATTTTTATAGAGATAATTTTTGTTTGTATCAAATTTTTTTATCTTTTTTATCTTCTACAAGATAATTTAAAAATAATTTTACAAACAAAATTTAAAAATAAGTGGCTGGCGATATTTCCTCATTTGAATTTCGACACTGCAACAAAGACGTGACTGTCGCATGCAATTAACTATTGGGTATAATTAATTTTGTTTGTTGTCCTCACTTGTAGTAAATTGCTAGCAGGTATGTTCATTTATTGGGCACTCAACTCTCCAGAGAGCTGTAATTAGAGCTGACAAAATTTTGACAAGATTATAACATTATCCATTAAAATGACACGGTTAATAAATAAATGCAATTACAACTCATTTAACATTTAAAAATGACATTTTTAATAATTTTTGGGCAACAATGTTAATATAAAATATATGTATTTTTATGATTGTTTAAGAATTACATATGTATTTTCAATAATTAAATATATGTTCTAATTTAAGGGTAAAAAAATGATATATAGTTTAAAATAATATTATTTTGTATAATTTAATGTATAATATGATAGGGAATATATTGAACTGATCAATCCATTTACGACAGTGACAATAAACGAATCGAAAAAAATCAACACAAATATTATTGAATCGACACCAATTGCCAAATTACCAGTCGGAGCTGCAAATAGCGGTACTGGTAATTTGTGAGCCCACTGAACCGGTGACAACGCTTTATATTGATGCCTCTGTAGATATTAAATGACTAAATGCCACAAGACGCACAACTACCCTTCTATTCATTGGTTGCTTTCGCTCCTTATTTACTCCGCTACATAAACTTTTTCATTAAACTTCAACTGCACCAATTCCACTCCTAAGCAGTAAGTTTTCAAATTTTCCTTAAAATTTTCCTCAACTCTCTCTCTCTCTATATATATATAAGATTTTAACCATTTAAACATCATAATTTAAAATCTCATTAACATGGTAGATTTAATTGAAATTAGTCATCACCCCTTTCCCACTTATCACTGAAAAATATCCAATGTGCAAATTAATGAAAGAGGCATCAAATAAATAACTTCATGACCCATGCCTCATCTGTTCACCTTGTGCAAAAATGCAACTCTTTGAAACACTAAAATTCCATCTAATCTAATAGAAATTTTTAGGTAGACTGAGTCTATTAGATCAACTCAATCACACAATAACATGTATTTAATTATTTTATTTTTATTTATATCAACTAATGAAAATAAAACAATTAAATATATGTCATTGTACGATTGGTTTGGGCTACGGATGACGTGATAGACCCGGCCTACCTAAAAATTTCTCCTAATCTAAAGTCAGTTTTGAACTCAATCCAAACCATGTTATACATTTAGTGATTGAACCAATAAATATTCTGTCTTTTTTTAGGGAAAAAAAAAAAAGAAAAAATAGAACTATTGTGTAGCACTGTTTAGTTTTTTATGGTAAGTCAATGTTCTGTCTAGTGAAGGGGCTGGCACAAGGCTGTAGTTTCTGGATAGTAATCGTTTTAATTTAAACATGGGTTTTCTCAAAACAATGGGATGTACTACTGTTAATTCAGTGTCTATTTACCCCATTACCTATAAACAAGCACACCCTCAAGCTTGTACACTGCTGTAGTAATGACAACCTTATATTATTCATATAGCAGACCATCAGATTCAGGTTAAGGATAGGGCAGGGAAGGAGAGGTAGCAGGACTGAGGCTCAAAAATGATTTAAAAAAAAAACTGCTTGAAGTTTGAATAAAACAGAGCATGGTAATTATATCTAATGTTGGTTTCCAAGTTGATCCTGACAAATATTTCTTTCATCATCTAAAGAAATACTCTCTTGGATGTCAATATGCATTGTGTCGAGGATGAAAATGATAGCATCCTCTCAAGAGGTCCAAGCTTTAAAGGCTGATCGGCACATTTCCTAAGGGAATGAGATTTAATTCACACAGTTCTGCTTTATCAGTGTAATAATTGCTATTGGAAATGGTAGGGTAGTTGATATATGTACAAGAACACAAATCAATACATGATGTAATGGCATTCCCTTGTATATATACCACACTAAATATACCACGCCATACCTTTCACACATCATGACTCATCTGGTTTTGGTTCAAGTATTACAGGAATCTTCTCCTTGTGATCACCACGTAAAACCTCCACAATCACCTGAATGACAAAATAATTCAATATAATACGACTGTAGATAACTTGTCTACCACATGAATTCTTACGAACAAAACTTTCAAAAATCTCAGAGAACTATTTAGCCCCATAAAATGTTTTAACTGATCCAAGCATCATAATCATACGCAAACAAAATATCTTGTAGATTGATCTTTTGTAGATGACAACCACAAGCAAACAATGAAAAGATTCAGCTAAATGAAAAGTTCGCATAAACAATAAGTGCATGTAAACGAAGATTGATAAAATGTAGGTTTTTGTTTTTGAAGGATATTCGTCTCAATCATGGGTAATCATACCTGGAGACTTGTTTCACTACTTCTGCCAAGTGATCAATTGAACCAACCTTTTAGCAATAGGATTGTGTTGTTGCTCGATGCACACCAAAAAATTTGTTCAGGAAAAGGACAAAATATATGTTGCCTATGCTTAAACTACCTTACCCACATTGTCATTTGATTGCTACGGCACCTTCAAAAGTATTAGACCACGATAAATGCACTGAACTACTCTCCTATTTCATTCCCAAACCCAAAACACCTTTCCCTTCCCTCCTCCCTCCGTTTACAAGATATTAAAAGAAGTTTCAAGAAAAAGAAAAAGGTAAACATCAGTCAAATGACAGTGCATCCCTACCATACCTGTTCCCCTACTTTACATTGGTCAAGAATTCTGTACAAGTCACTGCCATTTGTAACCTTTTTCCCATTTACAGATGTTATGATATCTCCCAAAATAAGTCTACCATAGGCATCGCGTTTGGTGGGTTGCAGACCCTACAGAATAGAGATTCATGCTTCATAAGCAGAAAAACCTCTTAAAATCAGAAAGAACATAAATCTCTATAAGTTTAAGTAGTAAACAGAATCCAAAATTTAAAATAATATGCAAGTAAGATTTTAAAAAATTAAATAATAGGACATACTGCTTTGCCAGCTGGACCATTCAAGGGAGCATCTAAGACAAGCACCCCACTTACTCCCAGCTGCTCCACAGATTGATCAGGCGCAAACTTAATGCCTAAAATAGGTCTTGTAACCTTTCCGTACTTCACCAACTGCTCAACAATGCCACTTACCTGAATTTGCAGAAATGGATAAATAACAAATATTTTACAAGCATGAAATCAGAAGGCAGTTTCTGCAGCTTAGCTTAAATTGCACAATGCCTGTGTTTCTATTGTAAGAGCAACTTACAGTGTCAACTGGTATTGAAAATCCAACACCAGATGATGCACCGGATGGAGAGTATATGGCTGTGTTTATCCCAATAAGGCTCCCTGAACTGTCAAGAAGTGGTCCTCCACTATTACCAGGATTAATAGCAGCATCTGTCTGTATAACATCCTGAATAGGACGGCCTGTAGCAGCAGAACTGATTTCTCTACGAAGCCCACTAAAAAAAAGAAAAAGAAGCATTATTTCATATGCTGGAAGGTACGTATTATATTGAAAATACCAGTGTAGAAAGTTGCTGCATTACTGAAATTTGCTTTATCCACTTGGGCTGTTTATTTCATCTTATCTTATCTGTAAACGTCAAATTAAGGGAAATTCCTGCCATGGTGAAAGGGCTAAGGCATGCAATCCCTCAGACACGGACTCAGGTCATGAAAATAGTCCCTTCATGAAACATGCAAATGAAAATGTCTAGCACCAAACTCTCTATCCAAGGGCCTAGCTTCAGTGGGACCATAACTAGATAATGGCTTCTATAACTTATGGCATAACAACAAAACCATGATTAATTAAGTGCTGATGAACAATTTGATCATTGTAAGCACCCAATAGTAATTTGCATTCACCAATAACAATCAAATGCTATTTCGAAAAAATTTCTGACTCTAAAGGTTAGGTTAACTGGAGGTGTTAGAATTACGATTTTATGCCTCTACTATTAGGAAATAAGGGACAGACAAGATCATTGCAGAAAATTTCAGAAGCATTTTTACAAGATAAAGCTCATGACCAAACCCATAAATTTAATTAAAATTCATATCGCCAAACGTAGGAAAAACTATAATACATTTTATACCTGATGACACCAGTTGTTAGTGTATGATCAAGGCCAAACTGCAAGACAGAAATAAAATCAGGACATCAAATTATTGATTAAGATAAAATTTTCAATGAACCAATTAGTACCATTACAAGTCAGAGAAATTTGTCACAATCAAGCCACAAAATAATAATAATAATAATAATAATAACAATAATAATAATAATAATAATAATAATAACTGAAACAATTTTCTGAAATTAAAAAAATGATTTTTTTTCTTTTTTTTTTTTGGATTAAGATTAGTTTTGGAATATTATTAAATTATTAGAGACAATCTTGGAATAAAAAAGTTTGACGACAATCCTTCATTGATAAAAAAAATGATAGATTTTAGATTTTTCCAAATAGGAGATAGAATATCAAAATCTTCAAAAATGAAATATTTTAGTATATATATATATATATATATATATATACTCACACTTAAAAAAAAAATTAATAGTATATAAAATAAATATAAAAGATTATAATTTCTATTCTCTAAATTTATAATTTTTTAAGTTCCATATATTTTTATATTTATTTCATGTAAGCTATATTGCTTTGTGAAAAATAGAATTATCCAAGTTAGTACCATTTGTATGCTTTGTGCAGCAAAATTTTTCATATTCTATGTACCAGTGTTGTTATTTTTCCATGATAATAAACACAAGTAAAAAAAGTTATCATAGTCCATGTTTTCAAAGTGAAAATACATTGTTTTCAAACTTAAATTTATTGAAGAAAATTTTAGAAAACAACAAAAACATGTTTTCCATTCTTTTTTAAAAAAAAAAACTGGGCAATAATGTCATAAGGCATTTGCTCTAACGAAGGCAGCAACATGGATAGCAATACTATAAAGTTGATAAAATTTTCATTCACCTCTTAAACATGTTGACAAGAAGATTCTAGGAAACAAAACACACTGTCAAATTGCTAACTGAAGTTTCATGGTAGTTGTGAGATTCTGAGTTATGCATGTTAGCATGTGCTGATGAACGATATAGTCCTGACATACCAGGAAACTGGAAAGAAGAAAGGAGTATATCAAACTCACAGGGTTGCCAATAGCATATACTTTTTGACCAACTAACAAGTCGGCAGAAACACCAACAGGAATTGGTCTTAATTTATCTTTGGGCGCATCAACTCGCAATACAGCAACATCCTTGTCTTGGTCAAATCCAACAACTTTTGCATCGTAAGTTGACTGGTCAGCAAGAGTGACCCTGTAAACAAACTTGCGCCAATTTAGATGTGGAATTTTGGTGCTTACCATAACTAAACATAACATCCACTAAGTAGAATATAACAAATATATAGTGTACTATCTCACCATATATAAAATAAATATTTACCAGAAATGAGAAATATTTTAATTTCCAACTGTTGAGATTGAGACACTTATAAAATCCAAAAATGGCATCCTTATCCAAATTAATGGCAATCCTTAGCATCTCAGTATTTATGTCTATCATCTTTCCTAACTATTAGCAGTCAACCAATCTGATTGCAGAAATAGAAAATATATTAGCATGGGATCATTCTTGTTCATTTGATTCACTTTCCTAATGCTACTTTGCTCCCTTCATCAAAAGTCCTTGCAAAATTTCAAGGGTTTTGGTAGGCCTATGGCTTGATTGGGATTAGTACAAGTAACTTGCTGCAAGCAAAGAACTAAGAAGCCTTATAAAGGCATAAATTACCTGATGCACAGATAATAGCAATGCATCTCCTAGACATCTGTTATAGTTTACAGTCTATTAGGCATAAGCTTTTTATTGTCCTTAGTAAGAATTGAGTTCAATTGGAATCTGTATTTGCAATAGTTTGATGTATTTAGTTGGTGAGCAATGCTGTGATTTTCTGTGATTTTCCTGTGTGCCATTGTGGAATAAAATTGTTTTCGAAGGTCTCCTAGGGCATTCTACTTTTGGGATATCAGAAAGGTCTCCGTGACAGATATATAAGAGATTGGACAATTTTATTTTGTAAATTTTGTTGATGTTTTTATTATCTTCGTTCAGTATCTATTATCCAGGGGAGAACAACTTATCCACCTCCTTGTGATAGTCTCCCCTTCTCTTACACTACGTGCTTTATTGATAAAAAAATCATATAAAGGATGTCTAACAAGATGTTGTTTAGATTGAAAAAAACTCATCCTCCACAGAAAGACAACATTAAATGAGTTCCTCATAAGGCTCTGTTGTATGATTAAATCCTACTTGCGCTGCATTCTTAGCCATTAGAAGTATAAAAAAATCTAATAGTGCAAAATGTTCAAACTTGCTAAGTGCATCTTCAAACTCTGTAATGGCATCCAGATTTGAGACAATGAATATGCAATCTGTGATTTATAAATCGTATATCAAAGCAATGAGAAAAAACATCAAGCAAGCAAAAGGATTCCACCAATGGTTAGCTGTAATTTATATTTGCTCTTATATTATAAGCTTCAAATCAATGGAACCTTCTCTGCAAGAATTAGCAATCAAATGAAAGTAAAATTTCATATCACATCTATCATGAAATTAAGGAGCTAATAACAAGCACAGCTTTTAATAAGAAAATTTTTTAACCAATGTGACTAACTTGAGATCAGAAGCACCGCGAATAACATGATAATTGGTGACAACGTGACCTTCTTTGTCCCAAACGAACCCGGACCCTGAGCCCTGAGGCACCTCCAACACGTCTAATGTAAACGCGTCCTGCCTTTTTATTTCCAAATAAAATCAGGAACAGAAATTGGAAAGAAATTGTATAAGCTAATAGAAGCAACAGCAATAATCAGTGAAGAGGAAATACTTGACGGCGAGATTGGTGATGTAAACGACGGAGGGAGTATTCTCTTGAAAGAGGCGAACAGTAGCGAGCTCATCGGACTGCAATTTACGAGGCGTGGTGACGACGAAAGCGGAGGCGGGGTCCACATCAGCGACGAACAGTGAGACGGATAAGGCAAGTGAGGTGCAGAGGAGAAGCAGCGAATCCAAAGCAGAGGGGATTTTGTTAAATGAGAACTTGTGCGGGGTTACAGAGTGAGATTGGAGGGCTTGATGTAGGAAAGAAAGCATACGAAAATTATTTCTATTATCATTATTATGGTTTTTGTGAAGAAGAGAAAGGCATTTAAGCTTAGAGAGAGAGAGCGGTGGTTTTCTGTTTGGAGCGCGAGAAAATGGGGACGAAGAATGGAAGTACGTAGAAATAAGTAAAGCAGCGGCCATGTTTTTTCTCTCTAGTTTTGTTTTCCTCAAGACAAAAAGAAGACTAGAGAACTCTTTCCACCACTGGCACTTGCCATATGTATGCGTTCGTTATTCGTTGAAAAATATTATTATTATATTATATACTTTTCTGTTGGCCTTTTTAATTACCCTTCTTATGTTCCCCCCCCCAAAAAAAGTACCCTTCTATTTTATAGAAATAAATCATTTCTATAAATCTGTATATGAAAAATCAGAAATTAGTCCAATTAGGGGTAAACCAAGAGGCAGCAAACAACCTCAAGAGTCTAGAACTCTGAATATGATACGAAAGATTTCGTATCATACTTTATTACACCATCAATAATCAAAATTTATTATCAATCTCTAGATCCAAAAACTGCAATTAGGAAAAAATAAAGAAAAGAAAGAGAGAATTTAATTCAGTTCACACTTAGGCAGCTCAGTCCATTGTTTGCTCCTATTGGAGCAAATGTCCATCAAAGAAGCAAAACCAAAGTGATAATAATATCAACCCTAAAATTCATATACACCATTTTCAGCCCAGTTATAGATCAACTGAAAGACCTAAACAATATATCTGCAAAATTTTATCTAACATTTTGCGCTTATCACTGTTGTGGAATTCGAATATTAGCTCACCAATGAAACACCTATAAAAATGGGTTTGGCATCCTCTCAAAGAAAGGACAGAAAACAAAAAAATTTACATCATCTTTCCCAGTGGTCTCAGTTCCTTTGGCAAACCATCAAAATTTCCTGCATCTATGTCAGATTGGAACATCGGTCGCTTTCCAATTTTCCAGTGAATGCCCTCTGCCAAATGCTCCTTACTCGGTGTCAGCATAACAAAATTTGGATCAGCTCTTTGGTAACTGCATATGAACATACATTATTGTTTAAGGTTACAAAAAAAAAAATTGTTTACACACACTACAGATCTAGAAAGCCTGTCAGAGTAATTATAGGAGTTCAAGCTTGTACACGCTTTGATAACGTTAAAAGAACGAAGTTCAGCAAGTCCTCAAACTTGACGATTATCATCACTCAGTTTAACATATGGAAATACAATATTTGGTTTGAAAAGAGAGAGAAGGGAAAAAAAAAAACTGAAAGAAGTTAATGAACCTGGCTTCTCTAAGATTCTCAACACGTATACCGAATCCATATGCTGTCTTTCCAATAATACGATCTCTAGTAGCTACAGAAAAATTGATTATTTTACTTGATTGGCATTTTAAAATAGCCAAGAAACACTTGTAACTGTTTACATCAAATAGGGCAAGAAAAAGAATCTACATTAATGAGGCACATATCTGATTATAAATTTCAAAGATAACATTATGCTCAACATAATCAAAATTGATCCAGCACTTCATATGAATATTCTCTAAATGATTCTACTCATTAATTCATCATATTCAGGTCAATGACGATCAAAATAGATCTTCCATTCAGCATATGTCCCATCATCCAAATTATTGCTTCCAATTAAAGCATGATTAGCAAACCAACCAAATATCAACTACTTATCAACTTTCCTCTGTTTTGAACCAAGAAAATGTATCTTCAGATAAAATGAAGTTCCCAGTTCCATAAAATGGGTGAAGGGACAATTCAGAAACCATACAATCTGTTCAGCTTTGTCCTTAATTCAGAAACCATACAATCTATTCAGCTTTATCATGCTTTACAATGACCATAAATTGACCGAGACACAAGCCACACAAAGCTAAACTGAAGGATGCGTTTTTTACAAGTATAGACACCCCTTCTCACCAGTACAAATAACTAAAATTTGGCTTTGCAACCCATCTTAGTCGGTCTTTTTAGCAAGGTGCCCACTCAAATGAAAGTGACACCATTCAGTATAAAAGACAGAAGAGCTCAGAAGAAATCTTTTAATTAACTGTAGACATATAGGATACTGTATTAATACAGTCCCGAACAGATTGAGCATTGCCTGGTTAATTTTTGAACTGTCTCTTTGGGCTCACTCTTTGACACTAAGATTGTTGGTTGGTTGCCCTTATATTTGATTTGAACCAATATAAAATTAATTAGGATCTAGATTAGACCAAGTTAAATGAATACAATTACTTTGTGATATGACATTAATATATAAATGTATAAGAACATAGGAATTGCTTGCACATGTCAATATATGTAGTGTGCATATATGGTTCCACACTAACATACATTTCTGAATCACCCTGCTGTCCCTAAATCACCGAAGTACATGATCAAATAAGTTTCTATCAAACCTAATTATAGAGAAATGAGGGGGAAGAAAAGGTACCTGAAATATTGAAAGTAAATGAGGGTTTCCACCATGACTTGAATGCCAATGTCAATGATGAGCTCTGAGATCCCATCTTCCCCTGCAAGGGTAGTATCTAGTTATACATTGTGCAAGATATCAAGGATAATGAGATGCATGACATAGCAACAGGAAAACTACCTTCACTAAGAAATTTTTATTGGCCTGCCAGGATGCTGCTACTTGGAAACTGGAATCTGGGATACTGTTTGGTGTTTTTACATCCTCAACCCTTCAAAACATTATTCTATTAGGAACTTATGATCAGAATAGCCATATTGATTGTACACTGAATTGTCACCGGGAATACCTTGTCTGTAACTCAAACCCAAAGTCGATATAATTTGTGATTCCAACTATTTCACTTTCTTCAAGCGGATTTTTGACCTGCATAGTTTAAGCATTTCAAAACTCGTCATGATTCAGAAAATCCTAATTGACAATCAAAATTAGAAAGTACTTTTATAACCAAAACCAGAATTACACATCAAATAAATGCATATCCTATTTCTTGCAGGCCTGATCCCTCTTGAGAAATTAATTTGTAGCAGCAATTTCAATCACAATCTCATAATTAATAGAATTCACTTCCAAATAAATTTATGCAATATTTCCCCTTCTGGCAAAGACCCAGATCATGATCTCGTTAACATCTATCTTCTTCATTTATCAACAGCACAACAAAGAATTTGCGAGTGGATTGTTCACCCACTCTCTATGCAAATTCAATCGTCTGAACTGAAACCTAAGCTTTCAAACAGATCTTTTATTTTTTGGATCTTCTGAAATTCAAAATCAAAGATATAACATTATAGTTATCCAAATACTGGAATTTAATAGCAGAGATTACACAACTAGATTTTTATCAATTTATTGGCATAAATGTGAAGGTTCCAGTCCAAAAGCCCATTACTAAGAAATTATGTGCTCAAGTCCATCCAGAAGTTCACTTTATCAACCAAGACTAGATAAATTTCATTTCGTACATTAAAAAGCCAGAAATTGGTTTATTATATAAGACTAATGTGTATACAACCCAATAATCCACAACCACATAATTGACAGTTGATGCATATGGATAATTTCTCAAATCACAATAAATTGTATTTTTTCATTATCAATGGAAACCAGTGACCACAAATAGAAGAAAGGAAGTAAGGAGAAGAAGTGTACCCGTCTTTGGACCACAAAATGTTGGTAAAATGAGGCAATGAACTACAGTTGAAAAGAAATGTAAAAATCCTCAGAGAATTGCATAATATAGCATCAATAACAGGATTTAGCAAATGAAATGAATCCTCTCCTTGACAAATTGTAATAGATGATTTGGCCTTCTCAATTAATAAGGAATGACAGTTCCAATAATGATTTAATTTACAAAATTCTAAGAATCCAGCTTTAACAGATCTTTTGTACAATGTAAAATGTTATGACAAAAAATATTAAGAGAAAAAGTAGACTCAAAAATTGACCTTTATGAAGGAAATAATAAATACTTCTATATAAAAATAATCAATGCAACCCAAGTAATCTAACCTGAGAGTTTTTTACAAGTTCAAGGCAAAAATTGAAAGAAGGACTCAAGGGGCTTCCTGATCCTACTCCATAGCCAATCGCAGCACTCCAATTCATTAAATCCTTATATTTAGCGATACCTCTGCTTCTATCTAAAAGAACTAGCATCAGCAAGGACAAGAAAAGAATTATGAGTTCTATTCTATGTAATATCTCTTCATAACTTAACAGATTTTTTTTGGTAAGTAATAATGAATATCACTTAATGTGCAAACTTATAGACCACAAATAAGTAACTGAACATCCTATAATTGGGATCTTCGTCTTATGCATAATTTTAGGCGGGATTAGGGCATACTATGCCTCTGTGAGCAAGAAAACGATTTCTTGGAGATGAACTCACCATGCTTGGTATTTTACAAATTGACCCAAAACATGACTGAGACCCCTCAATGAATCCAGTTCAAGACCCTTTTGGGTCAATGATCCCAATCAAGAGAACAAAAAATTTCCATTTACTTAACGATATATACTTCTTTCTGAACCTGCAGCACAGTTCAGTAGTAACTCAGCAGTAGAAGACTAGAAGTAACTGTTCTCCCTGTCTCACATATATAACCTTCAACATGCTAGCGTTATGTCTTAGAAACACAAGCATATCTAATCTCTCATACTTCAGAGATAATACGAAAAAGGTATAACATGCAATCAAACACTAAAAAGAACATATGAAAACTAGTTCAAGTGACATACCTCAGGCATATTTCTAAGAGGGAAAGGATGGGGGAAAAAAAGAGAGAACATCAAGAGGCTCAGAGAGAGCGAGAGAGAGAGAGAGGAGACAAACAAGTTATTTCTAGACTAAGGGAACGGGCCAACATAAATTAATGATATAGGAAATCAAAATAAACTCCAATAAAAAAAGGTTGAAAGTATAAAAAATGAAGCTAACATGTGAAAAACTTACGTTCTGGCTCATATTGCACTCCAACAGTCACCCTTCCAATCTTGCTAACGAACCAAGCATTCTTTGGCAACTCATCTTTCACTGAAATTGAATCAATAGCGTCCAACATACAAAAGACCAAAGCATACGTTCTAGTTTTATATTACAAAATTGTAATAGAGAAAACACAGGTAAATAGAAAACAAAAGGGCAGCATCTCCTAGTTGTCACCTAGTGAGAATTGGCCTACTCATGTTTTATTTGAAAAGCAAGGGAATGCAAACTAGATTCATATTCTTCACATTAGAATTCCAGTAATGCAATTAAATTCTGTGCATCCAGTTAAAAAACATTGAAAGCGACACTAAAACTAAGTAAGCATCGTAACACACTCCTCTCCACACACTAAATAAACAGCTCAAGTCCAACATGACTAATAGTAAAACTGGAATTTGGGTTTAGTTTAACAAAAATCAATTATGCCTTTAACATTTCATTACAAAGTGATACAAAGGATAAAAATGTATAAAGAATTCTATCTAAAATGCCAAAATCTTTTCTGAAGAAATATTCATGGCCAAAAACACATGGATAATTAGAAGGAATATGGAAAACCTTAAACTTACAGAACCATGGTAAACTATACAGGTCATTTATAGGATATATACCAGCAAAAGGCATAAACGTGGCCCCAAAGGACAAATTCCCAGAGCCATATCTCAATCCCAGGACACCATAATCTTCAGAAGTTGTTCTGAAAGAGTAATGAGATTAAGTGGAGGAACAAATTGTAAAAATAATATAACAAGCAATGCAGGAACCCATGTGAAAGCCACAATGGTAATTACCGTTTTCTTGATAGAAAAGGAAAAGTACCAAATGCTCCAAAACCAAATCTAGGGTAGTAAGCACACCCCCTCATTTGGAAGATCCTGAAGTGAGAGAAAGAAAATAAACATCCAGAGAATAATACGATAAGTGATAACCCAAAGAAGCAACACATATTTGGGGGAAAATGTGACATGATGAGAGAACATTATACTCACGGATCCGAGTTTGACACAAAGAGGTCCATGAATGTATGGGGATTATCCACATCACTGCTCACACAGAAAAGTTCCAGAAAATTGACACTAGGTTTATTGATAAGCACAAAGGCAATTGATAAACACTAAGTTAATTGTGCAACACCTTTGCCAGCGAAAAAATGCATTTCCAACAACTTTCTCCTCAGGCTTATGATCTAATAGACCAGAAACCTAATCAGGTTAAGGGTAAAAATACATTGCTCTTCAATCCAATTTCTCAATCTTAATTTTTCAACAAAATGAATATAAATAAAAGGACAAAAAAATGATGGATACTGTAGCGATCAAATCCACATGAGGATCATCTGTTGGCTTCAACATAATTCTGGTGGTAAAATGCCTTGCTTCTTCAAAATAATCATCAAAAAGGCATTTCAGAGCCAGCTTTCCAACTAACAAGTTATATGACGACTCCAACATCCTGCATCACCCTTCAGTTTGTCAATAAAAGAAATGACCTGTACAATCCCGTCGACAGCAACTATACCACAGTCATAAGATAAATATCTGTTTCAAAAGAAAATGATCAATAGTTGATGGATGCTATGCAGAAAAATCCATTCGAAATTCTAATTTAATTACGTCAAATAAATTAAGCCAAATCCTTCTCCAATTGATAGAATAAACTAAAAATGGCAATATCATATTATCAAACATAATGAAAAGTTCAATGTCAATAATAGAGTACCAAACATATTGGATAAGCTACCGTCCCGACAATGCTTCACCAACTCAAAATTTCATAGATTTCAAAAACCTCATTGTAAAGAGCACTCAATAAACGCATTTCAACTAATAGTGGAAAAAAAAAAAAGAGAGGAAATGATAAGATTCGTGAACCTGGTTCGCGCAGCGAGTGGAGGAAAATCGAAGAGAGGCGGAACCAGGACCATAGGCGGAGGCGGTTCTTCCTTGACCAGAAAGTTCCCCATCAGTGTTCGTGGCTTCCACTTCGCAGAAAATGAGAATCGAAATGGGAAATAAAAGAGAGAAAGAAGGGGAAAGTGAAGGAAGAAGAGAACATGAATAGGAAAATGGTTGTTTGTCAATTCAACCGAAAACTTCTGAAACCTTGCCGCGCTTCTCTCTTTAGCTTGATCAGTTCACGCTTTCCGTGAGGCCCTAGGATTAGTGACGTGGCACTCGAATGATTGTTTTTTTCTTTTTTTAGTTTTATAACCGTTTGGAAAGATAAAAATAAATTATTGGCGAAGGCAAATATTATGTCTTCCAAGTTAGTTCATAAATTATTATTTAATATAAATTATTTTTAAAATTTTTAATTTAAGGCATATAAATTTTTAAATTTTTCTACCATTAATATTGTAAATTCACTCTGCTTAAATTGATTTGGTTCTTCTAAAATAACATTATTTTATTTTTCTTTAATAAATCAAAATAATGTCATTTTAATGTGATGTAAAAAAATATTAAAAAGATAAATTTGCTCTTAAACTATATTCTATAGTACAAATTAGTCTATAAACTATATAATTTAGTACAAATTACAATATATTTAATATAAAACAACGTCGTTTTGAGAGGTAGAGTTCAAAAATAAATAAGTCAAAACGATGTTGATTCAGAGGAAAAAGTAAAAAAAAAAATCAAATTTAGGGCATATAAATTTATAAAATTTTCCACCGTTAACATTGTAAATTTACTCCGTCCAAATTGACTTAGTTCTTCTAAAACAACATTATTTTATTTTTCTTTAATAAATCAAAATGATGTCATTTTAATGTGATATAAAAAAAATATCAAAAGGGTAAATTTGCTCATTAACTATATTCTATAGTGGAAATTAGCCTATAAACTATATGATTTAGTGCAAATTACAACATATTTAATATAAAATAACGTCGTTTTGAGAGGCAGAGTTCAAAAATAAATAAATCAAAACGATATTGATTCGGAGGAAAAAGTAAAAAAAAAAATCAAAATACTAATAACTTGAAATGACGTCATTTTGAAATATAAAATTTTTACACTTCATACTCAGAATTGAAATCTATAATAAAATTAAATATATTTATGAAAATAAAAAATATTTGTTATTATAAATTAAATCGGATAATTCTAAATTATAAAAAATAATATTAATTTATAATTAATATTATAAAAAATAATTTTAATATAAATTAAATAATTATATTTAATTATTAATATAAAAAAATTATAATTATTAATTTTAATAAAAATTGAGTTAATTAGAATTTTTATATTAATTATTAATTCAATTTATATAATTAATTTTATAAAAATTATATTAATTTATAAAAAATTAATATAAAAATTAAATTTATAATTAACTTATAATTATTTAATTTAATTTATAATAAAAAATATCTTTTATTTTTATAAACATCTTTAATTTTATTATAGATTTCAATTCAGAGTATGAAGTTTAGAAATTTTAAATTTCAGAATAATATCATTTCAAGTTATTAGTATTTTGATTTTTTTTCCCTCCAAATTGATGTCGTTTTGTTTTATTTTATTTTTTTTAAACTCGTCCTTTAAAAACGATATCGTTTTGTATTAAATATGAGATAATTTGTACTAAGTTATATAGTTTAGGAATTTATTTGTACTAAAATACATAGTTTAGGGAAAATTTTGCCTGTTTAGCTGTATCTTTATATCACACTAAATGACATCGTTTTGATTTATAAAAAAAAAAATCAAAATGACATCGTTTTGGAAAAATCGAGTCAATTCAGATGGAGTGAATTTACGGTACTGACGGTGAGAAAATTTAAAAGCTTATATATCCCGAGTCGAAAGTTTATGAAATAATTTGTACTAAGTCATAGTTTATAGGCTAATTCGTACTATAATATATAGTTTAGAGGCATATTTGCCTATTTGGTCTAAATTATTTTACCCTACTTTCTTATTTTTCTTCTCTTCCTAAATAAAATAAATTGAAAACTTTTCCTTATTTTACACCATTATTTTCCTTTTTCCATATTTTTTTCTATCCGAATTAACACTACGATAGTTAATTTTCTCTCAAAATGGTTATTTTTACATTTTTAATTACATAAAATGCAATTTTTATTTTAAAAAATGCAATATTAAGTGTCTCTAAAAATTTTTATTGAATTTATGTAATTTTATTTTAATTATATTAAGTATTTGTGTTATTATTTAATATGAAATTTGATCTTTAGAAATGGAGAATATTGATAAAGGAAAAGTACAGCTTGCTATAAGCTATTTATAATGAAAGCTAGACAGTAACCGTTCCTAACTATCTCCTATAAAGCAGGAAAGGACAAGATTAATTACAATGCTCTTCATGATAAATAAACTACACTAGTTATAGTTGACTGCTATTCCTTGCACGATAAGCTTTGTGTAAATCGAGGCAAAAATTTACTTCTAAATCTGAATCTATGTGTATTCAATACCTTTGAAAAGTTGGATTACTAGAATTATATTTTGATTACATGGTAAGAATGCCTTTTGTAATCTTCTTAATTTTGGATGAACAGTTTCATAAGCCAGTATATAAAAAATGGAAAGGGAGAGAATTCACAATCAGTGAATTTTTTTCTTCTATACGAGGGAATTATATTTTAAAGAATAAATTTCTCTTATATAATATTTGAATATTCGGATCTTGGGATGTGTTAAGTATACATATGCAGTTCAAACCTATCAAAATCCAATTTCGCCTACTCGCCCACAGTGAAGCTTGGCTCATCCAAAAAAATCGTCATTTCAACAACTCAAATTCGGATATAGAATCATTCATACAAGTAAACAAAATAGTGCGACCTGAAGTACACAAATAGTGGGAGTTATAATACAAACTTAATTATAGGCCTTATAGCAAATATCAACCCAATGATATATTTACTCTTGATAATGTTCTTGTTGCCCCTAGTATTTTTATTAATGCATATGATCAAGTATTATTTAATCCCTCAATAATCCATACTCAAATCCCTCTTGTAATTAGTTTGTACTTTAAGTTATTTCTAGCAAAATAACACAGATCGGTGAATACAAGCAATGGTGTATAAATAAAAATACTCTTTCTTTCATTCTCATACCAATCAAATATGAATTTAACTCGTTTTTCTAAAAATGTTCCATTAAGTCAAATTATCTCATCTTATTACTATAGGATGCATCACAAGAAAGCCAACATTAATCCATCACATCATGATATAGTCAAAAGTCACAAGGGGTAATAAAATAAAATAAAAATGAAATTTGTTTCAGGATTTCTATGACTAACATAGCGAACAAGCATATTTCAATTCTTTCGCTTCCTAATAGGTCGTCTAGCGCATGCAATATAAAATGCATACTATGGTAGAGTAACTCTTTTCTTGTCGAAAATGAAAGAATGTATGTCTTGCTCTTAATCATAATATAGATAGCAACATATGCATCTTAGTCTTGTCGCTCTTAAAACGCCAAACATAATACTTTTGTCTTCACATTCAATAATGTCAAATGACAAGTTTCACACTTAGCTTCCTCCAAATAAACACATGAATGATGGGGAAGTTATTCATGTTGATTCTTATATATGAAGAATCTCATCTTAATTCTCATCAAGGCGACTTTTTTATTCAATGATTGACCAAAATCACTTTCACTATGTCTTAATCATCCAAACTTTTGTCTCATCTCTATTCGATTCATAGTATTAGAGATGATTACTCATATGAAATAGTCAATTTTAGTTTATTGATATACTTTATTGAATTGTGCTAACTGACATATACTACATGTCCATATAACTAAAACATTCATAAACAAATGAATTAAGTAAATATGCTTTTAATTTGATTAGGAATGAAACAAGTGGTGTATCAACATTCACAAATTGATTATATCCTAAATAAACTCGGAGATCTCACTTGTCTAATAAATGCATTCTTAACTATTGGTTTGATAAATTGATCTTTTACCATTTTACTCATAGGAATGTGTTTAGGACCACTTCCTTTGTGTGATCATATATTCAATCAGAATATATTTAGTCTTTTCAACGATATTTCAGATCCTTAATATATGATAATACAGCTATAAATGTCATAATAAATTGTGATAGATTTAGATGTTGACTTAATAATTTTTAAGTATTGCAAAAGCCTTCTCAACCAAAATACCTCTTGTATAGCTGAGAAACATACTATATATTTAGTTTTCACTCTTGATAAAGTTATACAAAATTGCTTCTTGCTACTCCATAAAATTATATAATTATTTAACAAAAATATATATCCAGAAATCAATTTGCACTAATCAAGATTTTCTCCCCAATCAGTATTTATATGACCAACTAAGCACAAATCCTTCCCTTAATACCATAAAACATAATTTGAAGTTTTTTTTTTATATATCTCAATATGTTTGAATGATTGCACATCATTGCATATATTAGATTACCAATAGTATTGGAGTACGGTATTTTGGACATTTATTCTTTTTTATTAGATTTTTTGGCACACATATCAAAACTAAAACTCATATTCCTTTTAGCTATGATATTCTTTGGCTTGCAATAATGCATATGATAATGCTTGATGTGATGTTCATTTATAGTGCTAATTGCATATATTTGCCACGCATTGGTTGTTAGTTTTCTCTAGATTTAGTTTTTTTTTTAATTATGTTTTATGCTTGTAGGAATGGCACGGAAAGTGAGTAATTTCAGAGCCGTTTAGTGTCCAATTGAGGTCCGCGAATACCAGAATGAGACATGGAGAGTTTAGCGTCAGATTATGGTTAAGCAGCAGTGACACAATTATGCAAGGTAGCACGAATGAGCAGTTTTGGGACATCAGCTATTGTGCACGACCTGTGTACAGCAAAGTAGGGTGATCAATAAACTAAATACTTGAACTCATAAGCAATAAACAATATACAATGAACAATCATGTTCAAAACGATGAATAATTGAATATGTAAGTGATAAACATGCGATGAACAATTAAGTTCAAAATTATGAGCAATCAAGTTTAATACGATTAACAATAAAGTTTAAAATGATAAATAATCAAATTTTAATTAATAAACCTATAAATTTTTCATCATAATTCACCACACATAATTTATTATTACTAGAAAAGCAATAGTTACTATTACCTATTAACCAAATAAAATTTCAGTATTAATAATATAAATATTAATTTTTATATATTTGTAAATTATATTATTTTGCTTATATTAATATAAAATTAATATAAATATTATTTTAATTTGATTTATTTTTTATGTTATATCATTTTATTTTTTATATTATTTATATTATATTAGGAGTTCAATAAACTAAAAACTTGAATTTATAAGTGAAATAATATGCAATAAACAATCGTATACAGAATGATGAACAATTATATTCAAAATAATAAATAATTAAATTTATAATAATAAATAATATAAAATAAGTATTAAATCTATAAATAATGATCATGCGATAAATAATTAAATTCTATAGTAATATTTCTCAATAATTTATGACAAAAATGAGATTGTCGTGTCTTCTTTGGTTTTGGTGAATGAATGAATGGAGAGTTCGTTAGAGGTGCTTTTCAATTTTCATGGGAAAAGAGCTTTGACTTTTTTGTGATTTTCTTTAAATCATTGAAAATTGATAAGTAAAAATAATAAAAAAGATTACTATCTATTTTTTTTTTAGTGTATTAGTTTTTTTAGATTTACAAATTATATAATTTATTTATTTTATTTTATTATATTCTACCAATATATTATTTCGTTATTTATAAAAAAATATTATTTTATTATATTATTTGTTAAAAGAATATTAGATTGTAATGAAATAAAAAAGAAAAAATAATTATTTATCTCTAAAATTTGACCTATTGCATTAGTTTCTCTGCAAATTTTATTTATTGTACTAGTACTTCTGAAATTTGACATATCGTACTAATATTTATACAAGTAAAAGAGAATATTCTTTCTACATTAAAATTTAACAAAAATATTATATAATTTAACAGATATAAAATATAGGAGGCTAATCGTATAAATTTTGAACCTAAATAATAAATAATAATTTAATAATAATAATAGACTTGGGTTGTTCGAATGTGTTCACTGTTATGCTGTTTTTTTTTTTTTTCTGAAAGTTCGTCGATGTATATGGATGATTAATTGGAAATAATACACAGCTTTGAAAATTTTCATTCTTTTAATTATTGCCACCACCTCAATTCAAAACTGAAATAGTTTTTCCTTTTTTTTAATGAAAGTATGAAATTAATTTATAATAAAGAAAATAGTACATATTTATAATAAGAATACAATTTGGTTTTGACAAACTCTTCCAATAATAATAATAATATCAATGAAGATTTAGCATTAATAGCACATAAAAAATTATGAATCTTCTAGTCATCTCTTCTGATTGATCGAATTATAAAACTATTGTATTTTTAGATAAATCAAACTTGATAACTATCAGTAAAAATTTATCCATTTAAATATAAAATTATACCAAAATACTTGAAGTGTAGCACCTTACACTATATGGATAAAACCAAACCTCTTATTAGATGAAAATCCAAATCTTTATTATAAAAAATACAAAACTAAAATTCAATTAATAGTATTTTTTTTTATTTTAAAGAGTATTTTTAATAGAATAAAGATATCTTAAGGTTTTTTTTTTTAATAAACAACTAAGAAATTAAGTTTATTATAAGCATCATAATTCAATAACCCAATATTTATTGATTTGAGTAAAATATAAAGAAAATGACATTAGCATGATGACAATCGTTTGTTGTCAAAGTAAATACCTCTTAGTCCATTAATATGAAGACAAAGAGCATGCACAATGACAGAAGTACACAAGAGAGAAGCCACTCCTCCATTAAATGAAAACTCAAAAACAGTCATAGCTGAAGATGTTAAATGAGTTATTCGCATGGGATGAACCCTTCATGAGGAGTCACAAACTTAAAATGTTTGTCATTTGCCTTTTTCCTTCAAAGGCGGGGCAGGAACAAGAAACAATGAATCTATCATAAACCTATGACAATTGGATGGAAAAGGCTGATGGAGTCACATTTCCCTTATCATTCCTTCACTTGGAGTACAAAAGGTTGCTCCCATGATTAAATTCACCATATTAAGGTATCTTTAAATATAGAAAATAAAGTTTTTTTACAAGTCCAGTACACTTATGGTGCCATTCAACCATAAGAGGTGTATCAAACAATCAATAATTGGTTTCCATATCCATAAAAAATACACATATTTTAGCACAAAAGTGCACATGCATCTTCCTATTGTTTGGTCAAGACCAAACTTGTCTACAACATTCAACAGTTATAATTCAATCATTCATATGGTAATCACACATGTGAGTCACAATCATACCATAATTGCAAGGGGAATTATTGTATACAAACCTTAATTCTCCACCAATATTTAGTGGTTTCCTTAAGAGTTTTAAGAAGCTCCTAATACAAATATTTACTCATCAATAACTTTGCTTGTATAAAAACCGTAAATAAAAGCTATAAACCCTAGATTCCATGGTTCTTATTAAATATGTGTTTACAAACAAGGTCAAAGGTTAATCATTAAACGACACTCTAAATTTAACTGTGACGGATATGAATTGTTTAATTAAAATTAATTCGATGATATATCAAAATAATTAGACAATCCACATTAGAGTAGCTAGTTTCTGAGTGTAGTTCGGCGATATAAAAATTAGATTTGTTACGAGAATAAAAATTTATATAATTAAACTCAAATTTTTTAAAAATTAAATATAATTGTGATAAAGTGTAAAATTAATAAATTTTTATGTAATTAAGCCTAATCTAAATGATCAAGTTAGACTTTTCTTCTTTTTTTTTTATTTTTAATTCTTCCCATTAAAAAAATTTTTTTTTTGAGGAAAATTCAGTGATGGCCCACTTCTGTGTGGCATTCTCCGGTTTTTGGAGTTGAACAGTTGTGGTGGCAGAAGCTTCTTGGTTGGTGGGATTATCGTCATCGCCAATACAATTTCTTTGAATATTCTGTCCATTGACCTTTTTCTATAGTCTTTTCCTTTTGGAAATTACTTACATGATTTTTTTATTGACTAAATTAATTATAATTTATCATATTTATAAAATAAAAGCTTTCTTATATATATATATAAGAGATTGACATAAATTTATTAAATATAAATTTATAAAACGACTCAAACCGAACCCCCACACTCATTTTCATTTATATTATATTTATTAATTATTAATTTTTAGGAGTTAAAATTAATATTTGAATATTGCTTAAGAAAGTTATATAATGGACATTGAAAATGTGTTTATTTTAACTGTAGGAGATAATTGATAGCTTTTTAATTTTTAATAAAATAAAAGTGTTTACTATAAAACTACCAGCTAATTGCTACAGTTAAACTAAATGCCCATGAATGTAAGAAATATTGAAGGGTAGTTTTGATTGAGTGAGGCATATATAATGAAATCATGCAATTTACATGTGTCATTAATGTCGGATTAAGTAAGATATCAAATATGGATTTTTTTAAAAAAAAATCCAAATTGGTTTAATAAATTAAATTTATGAACAACAATATATATCGATTGTATATATAATTGGATAAGTAATGAAAATAGTTTAGCATGTCTTTTTTTTATTATTTTTAAAATAAATTCAATTAGAAATTTGAATTCATAATTAAATCAATATTAATAAATTAAAACTTATCATTAGTATTTTTCATTTATTATTTAGAAATAATGTCATGCCTATATCATTCATCCCCCCCAATCAACTTCTTTAGTATCTCATATGTCATGAACACCAATTTTCTTCATCCAATATTATAATAAAAAGGATACTATTAATATATATATATATATATATATTATTAAGAGATTTAATACGCCGTAAACTATACAATAGAAAATAGCTATTCTTTTACACATATTATATAAGTGTTAAATTTTCATCAATGTTGGTGGATGGTAACAAAAAGATTCAACTCGATATCTCCCACAAGTTACTATTTGATTGACTTTAATAAATAGATTTAATCACTATAAATTATGCTTAACTATCAAAATGTGATTTATTTATTTATTATTTTAATATGCTCATTTATTTTAAAAATTGTTTGATATAGCATTTGAAAAAAACGTTTTTTAAAAATATATGTTTTTATTTTTAATTTTAAAAGCTGTTGTTGAAAAAAAAAGATAAATAAATACTTTTATTAGAAATAAATTTTTAACAAAAAAATTATTTATAAAAAATTAAAAAATCATTCGATTAAATAAAAAAATTTATAAATCCATTTTTTTTAACATTCACTCGATAAGAATTCTAAACAAAAAAAAAACATATTTAAAAAAAATATCAAATTTAAATCCATTTATTTATATCGAATTTAAAGTACACAGTAAAGTGGACCGTTGAGTAAAAGACAAAACTAGGCTAGCATAGTAAAATTACAAAAGAGAAAATATACTATATGAGAAAAGGAAGAGGAGGGGCGGCGCGCACACGCACGCTGGTAAAACATGGCGCGAATTCCGACGAGGCTTCTCGAGCTAAAACTCCTTAAATAAGTAGAAATTATATATATATATATATAAAAGTGTGGCTGTAGCCTTCCGCAGTTTTACGATTCTCATTTCTGCGAGTATTCTCCTCTTCTCGGTATTCGTTCCTAATTGTTTGTAGCACAACAAAAGCCCAGTTTTATGGTCTTTTGTATTTTATCTCTGAAAACTGACGATTCCCAGATTCGGATTTTAGTCGAGGACTCTCAAAACTTGTCAATTGAATTCAACACTCTTTGTAAGTTTTCGATTATGGTATCTGCTTATTGAACACGAATTAATGTTATTCTTTTAAATGATGATGGTAGAATTCTGATTTTCAGTTTTGAGGTTAGGATCCATTTGCATGTTGCTTTCAGTTACAGCTTCCTCTCTTTTGGCTGATTGATAGTTATTCGCTTGGTGACTCGAGTTACTGTCCTATCCGTAACCGTTGCTTCATTCTTTTGGTGTTTCTGAGTCTTTTTCTTGTTTTTCAATCTAATCCTTCTGGTATCTTTTTGGGTGTTCGTTTCCTTTACGTTTTGTATGAAAATTTTCCTTTTTTACTTCTTTTAATTCTTTTTTTAGTGGGTTATGTGAGAATCATCTGTGAACTCAAATTTGTTTATAATTGCAGCATTGTGGTCATAGCAAAGGAATAGGAGGCCAGTGAGCCTGTTTTTGGCTGATTTTGTGTGACATTTTTAATTGTTCTTGGTCATAACTGTTCTTTGATCAATTGTGTCTGCTGATATTGAAATTGGCAATATTGGAGGAAATAGCTGTGTTACATGTCCTGATTTTAGTAGCCTTTATTCTGTTTTTGTTTTTCTGGCAGAGGAAATATAATGGCTACAGGTATAGCTGCCTTAAGTGGCAATCTGCACGGGTTAAACAAATGCATGATGCAGGGCTGTACACAGTCTGCCTGGGTTTCCACTGCAACATTCAATGGATGCTTACGAAAAGAACTTTCATGGTACTTGATAAGGATCTCTGCATTACTCTTTAACTTGTGCATGACATTCCCTTTCATGTTCTCTTGAATCTAGAATTTGCTATGATGTACTTATTCAATATTCTACATATTGAATTAAATAGCATTGCGAGATCAGCTACTTTAAAGAGGTTATGGATTAATAGTTTGTTGATTCCTTCAATCTGTTTTTTTTTCCCTTTGCATGGCTCCTCCTAAATAGAATCTGTTTTAAATTGTCCATATGCAGACGACTTTATCTTTCCGTGGCTCTTAAAACTTCAAAACTGCTCCTTTTTTCTTTTTTAATCTTTGGTCTTTGGAGTTTGATTTTATGACAACACATAAAGTACCTACAAGTAGGCAATTTTCAGCTTTGCTGAGAAATTGCTCTAAAGTTGGTTCTTTTTAAGAGGAACATTGCTGCTTATTGAGAAGCAGGCTAAATGACGGCCGGCCTTCTTTTTTCTTCCTTTGAATTCACTGCATTCTTTTGTAAGCATGTCCTGAATCTGATGGTACCAAGACAATCATATTTCAGGATATCATATTATATCACAGCCTTCTTAATATATTTATGGTTTATTATCATTACTTGGTCTGAGGTGCACAATCTTTCAGGTCGCATGGAGTATCCAAGATCTTGCAAATTCAGAAATATAATTTTTCTCGGGTCACAACTGGTGAGCAATGGAAATATCTTGGAGCAAGAGCACTTTGTGTATCATCTTGCTTGATGGATGGTTCCACCAAGTATTTTGATTTTATTGTCATTGGAAGTGGAGTTGCTGGCCTTCGCTATGCCCTTGAAGTTGCTAAACATGGAACTGTTGCAGTAATCACCAAGGCTGAGCCTCATGAGAGCAATACAAACTACGCCCAAGGTGGTGTTAGTGCTGTTTTGTGTCCTTTGGACTCTGTGGAGAGTCACATGCAGGATACCATTGTAGCAGGGGCTTATCTATGTGATGAAGAGACAGTCAGAGTAAGATTTGGAACATAGTTTTGTATTATGAATCATTGCTGCAAACTTGAATGCTAATGCTACAATTTCTTTTGAAAGATACTAAAAAATTATATGCAGAGAGCATTTCGTTTAGTGGTGCCTGCAATGGTTTGCATTATTTATTTATTATTTTCTATAGGTTGTCTGTACCGAAGGACCAGACAGAATCAGGGAACTCATAGCTATGGGTGCAATGTTTGATCATGGTGAGGATGGAAATCTGCATCTAGCAAGGGAAGGGGGTCATTCTCATCATAGAATTGTCCATGCTGCTGATATGACTGGAAGGGAGATTGAGCGAGCTCTGCTAGAGGCTGTTGTTAATGATCCTAATATATCCATGTTTGAACACCACTTTGCAGTAGATTTGCTAACTTCTCAGGTTTGCTTTTATATACCACTTCTTTAATTATATAAAGGGTGACAAGAACAATTTTAGGTCTATACTCAAGCTGAATTATTTCTAAATGGTAGATAGGTCTAACTGCAACATTATATCTAATATACTATTTCCAAATTGAGGAAAAGGTTAATGTATTTATTTCATGTGTGGTGCATTTTATATTTATTAAACATTGTTATTAAAACTTCAGAGAATGCTGAAATAAATTTTGCTGGTAGGATGGTCCTGACACAGTTTGCCACGGGGTTGACACGATGAATACTGAAACACAAGAGGTGATCAAAATGTGTTATTTTTAGGGATGTCTTGCCACATCTGTACCTCTATCCTGAATGTTTTTCCCCTAAAAAATTCCAGGTTGTTCGATTTATTTCAAAGGTTACTTTACTTGCTTCAGGTGGGGCTGGGCATATCTATCCATCTACTACAAATCCTCCGGTACCTTTCAAGTTCTAGTTTTGATATAAAGTCATTTCTGTCAATGTTATTTTGGATGCTTATGTACTTAAAAAGTATTAAGATGCTTGCCTATATTAGTCTTTTTTATTTGTGTAGTCGGCTTTATGAGTTATTTACATTAGATGTAAGATTTGGCCACTTCTGTCCATGAAATGATACCTTATTGGGAATTAGACTGCCTAGGAGTGATAAACAAATGCATATGTCTTATTTAAATGGACTATTCTTGTGTCACAAACCATAACTGTAGTTTGAATAATTACATAAAACTCCCAAATTTGATTTGTCCTGGACTGTTCTACTCAGTAAAAGCAAGTTTTTTACTGGCTTTGTTATTGTTTTACGGCATTTGCTAGCTTTTTCTATTATTAAAATATCATGCAGATTTATTTTTCTTCACTACATGATACAACTCAGGAATGATTTGTCAACTTATCCAAATATGAGGATGGTATGTGCAATCTGGGGACATTGTAAGGGTGGCCAATGTGATTTCTGTAACTGTATAGTAACGAATATTAATTAGCTGATATGTAGTAAGATGTTAGAATCTATTTGCATCGCACATGTGCATATCTTTACTCATACACATCACTTAGTTATTAACTTTTCAAATGATTTTCTGTTTATCAAATTATTGATCATTAATATTCTACCCTTTAATTGTATTTTTATGTCTTCATGCTCTTATAGGTGGCCACTGGAGATGGAATTGCAATGGCTCACAGAGCTCAAGCTGTGATTTCTAATATGGAGTAAGTAAATGCTCATCTAGTATTGATCAAAAAGTTAATATTCTAGCATTAATATTTAGTAATTCTGTTTTTTTTCTCTCTGTTATTCACTAATGAATATACACCTGTGAAGCAGTATATAAGTTTGTAGTTCGTTACTATCCTTTCCATTTTGACCAAAGTGAAAATATAAACGTAAAAATATTTTACCTTCTTTACAGTCAAGATTATCTTCTAAATGGTTCAGTTATAAAAATTAACTTGCCGCCAAAATTTGGATTCCTTGAACTTCTGCTTCATCCGGAAGTTTTGAATAATTTGGCTATAGAAGGCAACATGAATGACTCTACTTGCATCTTTTTATTAATCGGAGAATATTGCTTGCTAATTATTAAAGCAGGTGTTCATATACTTTTGTGGTTCAGGGCCATGGGTTACACTTTGTTATGCAGCAGAATTGCTGCTTTATTTGGTTCACAATGACAACAGCACAAATATATGGCTTGGCAAGTCACATTTTTGCTTATAGATTGAACACGCATTGGTTAAAAGCTAGGGAATCCGGTTAATTAAATTTTCTTTGACAGATTTACATTTATCTTAATTCTTTTCAGATTCGTGCAGTTCCACCCAACTGCCTTAGCTGGTGAAGGTCTTCCCATCAAAGCAAACAAAGCTCGAGAAAATGCATTTCTTATCACTGAAGCTGTTAGGGGTGATGGAGGTATCCTCTATAATCTAGACATGGAAAGGTTCATGCCCTTGTATGATGAGAGAGCCGAGCTAGCACCTAGAGATGTGGTGGCGAGAAGTATAGATGACCAGCTCAAAAAGCGGAATGGGAAATATGTGCTACTTGACATAAGCCACAAACCCAGAGAAAAGATACTTTCTCATTTCCCCAACATAGCTGCTGAGTGTCTTCAGTATGGCCTTGATATAACCTGTCAGCCAATTCCAGTAGTTCCTGCTGCCCATTACATGTGTGGTGGAGTCCGTGCTGGGCTTCAGGGGGAGACAAATGTGCGAGGCCTCTATGTAGCAGGTGAGGTTGCATGCACTGGTTTGCATGGAGCAAATCGACTTGCTAGCAATTCATTGCTTGAGGCGCTGGTTTTTGCACGAAGAGCAGTCCAGCCATCAATTGATCACATGAAGAGCTCAAGGCTTAATACCAGTGCTTTGACTTGGTGGGCTCGACCAGTTGTGCCCAATTCACTTAGAACAAGTGTAATGGATGACATATTGTGCACAACATCCAAAGTCAGGAAAGAACTGCAATCAATCATGTGGAAGTATGTGGGAATTGTTCGGTCAACAACGAGACTAGAAACTGCTGAGCAAAAAATCCAAGAATTGGAATCTGAATGGGAGAAATACTTATTTGAGCAAGGTTGGAAACAGACGATGGTAGGGCTTGAGGCTTGCGAAATGAGGAACCTTTTTTGTTGTGCAAAGCTGGTAGTAAGTAGTGCCCTGGCAAGGCATGAAAGCCGTGGGCTTCACTACACTATCGATTTCCCTCATTTGGAGGAAAGTAAGAGGTTGCCTACTATTATTTTCCCTTCTCCAATGAATAGTACATGGAGTTCACGGCAGCTACACAAGCAGGCTATCTGTTAGCAAGTGCAGGGTCTGTTTCTGATTTTTTACACTCAAATGGTATATTTATAGAATATCATTCATCACTGAAATGAAGATTTGTAATGGGAACCTTTTCAAAGAAATTAATGCACCTTTCATTGTTTGATTGACCCTTTTTTTTTTCAAGTGTAATTTTGAATAATTCTTAGGGGAAAATTTTACCCTACCCCCTCATCCCTCTTGCGTATTTAAAGGTTTCCTCTTTTTTGCCTATAATTTCTTTTATTAAAATATATTCCTTGGAGGAAAAAAGGAAACCAAAAGGAGGTTCCTTATGTGTTTGAGCAACCCAAGAATAAACAGGACCAGGTAATCAGGTAAGCAACCTTTCCATTTTCTTTCTTTCTTTCTTTCATTTTTTTTCCCTGGCATAATGGGGCATAATTAATGATGAAATGCTTTAATGTTAAGTAATGCTGAAATTAAATTTAACTTGGTCAATTAAAGGTGTTTTCTGGATTTCAGTGGCAAATTTTCTTTTAAGTCACGCTTAGGCCAATGAGTGTTTGCAATGTATCACAATCTTTTTCTGGAAAGGTCTAAGAATTTTTTTTTTTTTTGTTCTTTTAGTAGAATGAATTGATATTATTATTATTTTTTATATTTACAGAGTCTCGAATTCGAGAGAGTTAGAAGAAATAGAACTCCTTTATGCTGCTAATAGTACATAGTGTCCTGGGCAATTGATATTACTTTTTCATTTCCAAGAAACCAATCTTCTCCTTTCTGTCGGTGGACCATTGTCTTATTATTAATATTATTATAATTACAACATCAATCATGGATGGAAGTGGACCCTCTTTCCAGCTCCAAGTTGAAAGTAAAAGATAAAAGACAATTTATCAGCAGTGTCAACTTTCAATGCGTGTCGTTACTCTCCTTATCAATCTTATTGCAGGAAAATTCTGAAGAGCTTGCTTGAACTCTTGAATGTTAGTGCAGCAGCTGAGAGTGGAATGGAACCTACTAAGATACGTTGTGTTTTAGTAATTAGTATTTTAATTGTTGATATTATGACAGAATCAGGATTGGTGATGGGTTTGCAGAAGTGCGAGTTCCAAGCAATTTACAACTTTGGGGATTCAAATTCAGATACTGGTGCAATATCTGCAGCACTATCACTAGTCACTTCACCAAATGGTGAATCTTTCTTTGGTCATCCTTCAGGAAGATTTTGTGATGGCCGTCTCATCATAGATTTATTAGGTAAATGCTAATCTGGTTTTTCCTCTTCAAAATTGTTGATAGCATAAAATTCATGTAGATGTTAACTTGCAATTATTATTTTGTTATTTGGCTCAGCTGAGAGACTCAAGTTACCATATCTTAGTCCATACCTGGATTCAATTGGGACAGATTTCAGGCATGGTGCAAATTTTGCAACAGGTGGTTCATCGATTCGCCCTGGTGGTTATAGCCCATTTCATTTAGGCATTCAAATTTCACAGTTTGAACAATTCAAGGCTCGCACTACAGCACTGTACAACAAGCTCAGCCCCACTAGTGAGTCTCTCATTTCTTCTTTATGATCACCATTTTATGGTGTTAAGACCTTATTTTTGCAGCGCCAGGAAAAATCCCACCATTCAAGAGCAATCTACCTAGGCCTGTAGACTTTTCAAGGGCTTTATACACATTTGACATTGGGCAGAATGACTTGGCTTATGGCTTTCAGCACACAACACCACAACAAGTTATCCTATCCATTCCTGATATTCTCTCCCAGTTTTCACAAGCAGTGCAGGTAAGCAAACCAGTGCATGCATACCAGAATAATTGTTTATGCTAACACTTTTGATGTGGTTTCAGCGATTATATGAACAAGGAGCAAGAATTTTCTGGGTTCATAATACGGGTCCAATCGGTTGCTTGCCCTATAATGTTATATATAATGCAAAGCCTGGTAATACTGATCAAAATGGATGCGTGAAGCCTCAAAATGCTGTTGCTCAGGAGTTTAACCAACAGCTGGAAAACAAAGTATCCCAGCTCAGCGCACAGTTGCCTCATTCTGCATTTACATATGTTGATGTGTACTCAGCTAAATATCAACTCATTAGTACAGCAAAGAATCAAGGTAACTTCACTTGTGCGCTTTTGTGATCATATTTAGAAGCAACCGAAAACCGTTACTATTTGATAATGTGATTTGCAGGTTTTGTTGATCCAATGAATTTCTGTTGTGGAAGTTACTATGGATATCATATTGATTGTGGGAAGAAGGCCCTGGTGAATGGAACAGTTTATGGTAACCCATGCAGATTTCCATCAATGCATATAAGCTGGGATGGCATACACTATTCTCAGGCTGCTAATCTATGGGTAGCAAATCAAATTCTCAATGGCTCTTATTCTTATCCATCTTTCTCAGTTGAGCAGGCTTGTCAATATTCATAGATTGCTATTAAACTCCAAGTCCATTCCTGTGCAATTAGTTTAAACATTATTATAAAAGTACACATATATGCAATTAATTATACCATGGACTTGTTATTGTTATCAGTAGTGTGTATGCTCTAGTGCATTCACAACTTTTTATATATTAATTATTATACCACAATGGACACGTGTATATTTCACATTCATAATAAATAAATATTCAAGTTGTTGATTATATTATGAATGCAGTAGTTAATTATACTATGAAATATACGGCCCTTTGATTATCTACAGAGAATTTATTATCAAGGTGTTGATAATAATGAGTTAAATAT
>CATIWF010047650.1:0-15463 GCA_949630135.1 Balakata baccata
ACTTTGATTTAATCTAAGTGTCTTTATACTTTTGCTGAATTGTTCCTCTACTTCATTTTTGAATTTTCTAAACATTTCAAAGGTTTCAAAATTGTAATTCACCATATACAAATACTCGAATTATGAGCGATCATAATTAAGATAATGAAGTAGATAAAACCATTTATGGATGCATGAGCATTTATCCACATATATCTATATGTACAAGGTCCATAAGTCCTTTTGTATGTTCTTCCATTTTTACTAAAAATGATTTTGTTAACTTGCTTAGTAAATGAGATTCATATGATTCGAAGTTGTCATAACTCATCATATGATTCTCTTTTACAAGTTGACAATGCCATAATATATGGTTTCTTATCATCAACTCTTTAAATTTAATATTGAGGATAGAATCAAGCATTTCAAGATTATAAACTCTACTGCATAATGTTTTAATTTCATAAGGAATATCAATTGACCACAAAGAACAATAATTGTTCTGAAGAGTTAAATGAAAAATTTTTGTTCAACTACAAAATAAAAGTATATTCTTTATTCATTAACTAAAATATAATTGCAATTGTTTTTAAACAAGCTTACTAGAGAGTGTTAAAACTTAAGCCTATATAGCTATTACAGCAACTGTTGCTATATGGCCATTGTGCACAATTTTGACTCTCATTTCTTAAGCTTTCTATTGTTTCTTTGCTTTTGCATATCTAGCATATGTGAGACCTATATGCAGTATCTAATATCCATGTGTTATTATAAGAAACAATATTATCCTCTATCAAATTTACTTGAATTAGAAGGTGCATCTATATGCCTTCTCTTCTACTTCTTGAAAAACTCAAAATAAGCTTTGTTATTCCATTTCCATTTTGCAACTTTTGCTATAATAAAAGTACCTTTTAAGATGTCTCTCTACTTTTTCCTTTTATTTATAATGCATGATACATTTTAGATCTCCCTTCTATCATCTTGGAGTGGTAGAGCAATTTAGATATTTCATATCACTCAGCGTGAGCTTGCTCATTAGCCATATCTCTAAGATAATACATAATGGTTTTGCATTCATTTTCATGCTGCTTTTAAAGTTTGAACAACTTAGGACCAATTCATTGCTATCCAAGCACTTTTTGCATGCAAATTGTTCATAATACTTTGCATCTCAAGCATTAAGGGAAGGAAAATAGTTATTCTGAGATTTTAGCAACCTTTTGGATTTGAGAACCATTCTCAGTTTTATGCCAGTCATGGAAGCTTAGGTTAGTCAAAATGTATGACTCATGATTATGCTTTGATTGAATAAAATGATTCTAATAATCTAGATGTAAAGATCGAGATTGTAAAAGTGTGTACATGAATGAATGCATGATATTAGGTCTTTAATAAAATGTATTATGATTTCCGCTATTTTATTGTGAACCTATAGCCCTCACTATGAATTCGAGAGAACTTATGTATAAGTCCTCCTAGTGGATTGATATCCAATTTGCTAAGAATAACCTTGAGACAACTCAACAAACTATCCTTAGTTTAGTTGATAGGTATCTGATCCATACCAATTGCATATCCATGTAACTATCGAATCTTGTACTATCAACTAATTGATGTGTGCACACACATTGGGCTATCAACTCTTGATATGTGCATATCTTATGTACCCTTTCCCAACATCGCCTCCAATACTCATTGACCTTGGCGCAAATCCAACAAATCAATGATATTGGTTAAGTACAACCCATTAATCATTAAAATCTAATTTCAATGGTTTGAACATATTCTTATAGAGCGAGCTTGAGGCAATTCAACAATACTAACTCTAGAAGAACTGGGGTTGTCCCCACATTAATGGAAGGTGTAAGACATAATTGTTTATTTATCGAGAAATTTTGTTAAATTAGTCTCATCATGTTATTATTGCATGCTTTTATATATCATACATTAATCACATGGATATATAAAAACAGTTACATTAACTATATGGCATGATTATGGACATACTAAAGTCAATCTCTTGAGCCAAAGAGAGATTGACTAGGTCTTACCTAGGTATATGCATGAATTACAACCCAAAAATAGAAATCAAATTCCTACTTCTAAGTCTTCTTGTTTATGGCACCATCTCCTTGGCTTTTTGCTCCTTTGCACATCCATTCTATCCTAATCCTTTGTAATCTATTTACATATTTCAAAAATAGAAAACCTCAATCTACATTTGAGGAGAATAAGATGAGAAAATAAATACATGAGAAAGAAGACGTAGGTCGGGACATGCAAGCCCTATTTACCATAAAACAAAATTCATGTCTGCTTAATCACATTAGGCCTAAGTCTATAATCATCCATCAAGGCTTTCCATACACCCCTAGAATGTATTCTCTAATGCATAAAATTAAAATAAAATAGGCAGTGATGATTTTGGATTACAAATTTGAAAGTCAATTGAACACGAAATTACCTACTTTTGTTGTTTCAGTCAATTTAATTTTGTATGTCATTTTCACGAGGAATTTAATAAGTAATCAAATTAAATTAAATTCTATCTCCGGAATTAATTCAAAATTAATTCACCTTAAAATCAAATTATTATGATGTCAAAAATTAAATAATTTAATTTTTACATACATGTCACTTTCTATTCGTATTAGATTTGTCATTTGCTCAACTTATATTAATTCAAAATTAATTTCCAAAAGTTTCTAAAATGTTTAGAACCTCAAATCATCATTCTAAACATCTTTAGGTCAACTCAAGTCTATCAAAATAATTTTGGCACAAGCCAAAATCATCAAGATAAACGAACCAACACATAATACGCTTAAAATGACTCATTTGCCATCTAGAATTAATTTGGAAATTTAAATTCGGAAAAATTGATTTTGGCATGCATCTAACATCAAAGTAACATATTTTTAATCATATAAAAATTATTTCAAGGTGCTGGAAATGAAATATTCACATATAAAAAAATCAAAGAAAATAATCATGCCGGGTACCCTTAACTGATCCGTTTCGGTATTTGTTTGAAAAATTAATTAAAATAATTTTTAATTAATTATTGGAAATTTCTAGAGGCTTAAATATATTCTTAATATATCTAAATAATTTTTTCATAATCAAATTACAAGAAAAATATGAACGGCCCTAACAATTAATCCGAACAACATCACATGTTTATCAACAATAAACTTTTCAGCAATATTGTAATAAATTTGAAATTAATTATTTGAATCATTTTCAAATCATTTTTCAATAAATATAATCATCCTCAATCATCTCATTATCAGATCATAGAAAGAAAAACATGTAAAACAAATTTTACTAATTAATTTCAATTTTACAAACCAAAAGATCCAAAATCATCAAACCATGCAATCCAATTGCACCTCAAATTAAAATTAATTTTAATGGGCACAAGGGAGCCCTAATACCAATGTTGGATTTTAAACATGTATCTCATATACAAAATAGATAAAAAAATAAAACTTGAATCATATGATTCTACCTATGCCATTAAAACTATTTTAACAAAATCATAGTTGAAAATTATACCTTTAATTTCTTGAACTAATTTTTCATATTTCTTTCTTATTGGGTTATAGCAAACTACAACAATCCAACATTGGATTGCCATTAATAATAATCCATTCGGAAATGGAAGAAAGAAACTACAAGGGTAATAGGCTGGACACACACAATGTGCTAGCATTGTGTATATTCTTTGAGAAAAATTATAAGAAAATTAACTATTAATTTTCTATAGTGACTCATCAGTTTTTTTGATGAAAAATACTATTTATAGGTGTTTTCAAATATCCTAGGATTGGAAAAATTACCAAATAGGTTTAGGGGGCAATTTGGCATTTTATGCCAATTTGGCCAAAACTTGGCCTGTTCTGCCAGCACCTGCATGCTGGGATTGCCTAGTGTGTAGGCACTGGCCTGCCACGGGCTCATGTCAGGCCAATGGCCAACTACGGGCCCATATGGCTGTGACTCTCCTGAGCAATTTTTCTGGATTGTTTTTCTTGTGATCCCATCACAATTCGACCCTAAATAATTCTCTTATATTTTTTGATCTCATCCAAGACTATTTTACTCATTCTTTACACCTCCAATGCGTGTGGCCTAGGTTCCCAGTTATATTGGCTATCTGAAATAACAATTAATTCGAGCATGTCATGAGCAGTATCTAGCAATAGATCATGACTCCCAATTGACCGGAAAGTCAATGGTTTGAATATGAACCTTTCCATAGACAACAGTATGTTCAATTCATCCTTACACCATCCTATACCCTACTTAGTTCAGAGCATGGACTATGTGTCGGCTCTCGTTAGACTGACTACGTCACACCTAGCCTAAGTGATGTTAGATCTTGCCCTTGGGACTCATTACTCTATTAGACATGCCACTATAGACCATCTTTAGGACATTTCCACTATGGCCAGAGATTCTCGAGTAATGACCCTGACAAGAAGCCATGGGTATACTCTTCTTCTATCAGGAGCAGTGAATCCTCTATTGGCTACCCAATTACCTTAAAATACCTCAAGTTGAACCCAATCACCACCTTATGAGCGACCTCTAAGAGGCAACAAGGAGTGGAGTCAAAGCACAGAATCAGTATCCAAGATATCCTTGAGTACCTCAAGTCTAAGGATACTTGCCCCATTGCTATGATATAATTATCATTGACATTTGAATAGATAATCTATATGCTCGTTTCATAGCAGGTCATCCAATGTACTTGACTACTCTCAGCAAGCATTTATATGTTAACTTTGAACATCTCATGTTCACAGCTTGTGAGATCTATTGCTTGATCCAATCAAGGAGTATAACATTTGGTAGTCTATTCGGATCAATAATGTCCCATCTTGTTGATCCTATGACTAGGTATAATTTAGATAGTAACATAATTACACATGATAGGAATCTCATTATCATGATCATATCATGATTTCCTTCATACTATGTTTTATATCATAGACTTTCATTAATCAGTTTAAGATCTATATCAATTTATATGCAACTGAATACTAATATAATGAAAGAATGCATTTATGAATGTGTACACTAAGTGCCTGGGGTATTGCCTTTTGGGAATATCTCTAACCCAAGCATAGTTTGATCCTGGTATAATTATCACAGGGTTAACCGCTTAACGATTATTTTACATCTCATTTAATAATCAACGCATTGACCTCTTTGAGGCTCAAGAATACACTTTACATTTCATTTCATTTTCATCTCATATCATCATGTAACTATTGCAGACCTTACTCAATTGTAGTATTTAATTCAACTTCTTAATCCATTTAGCATACAAATACTCTTGAAATCACACTTTTTAGTCATTAGCCCAAATCTCATTCTCCGGACTGTCCAGATACAAGATGTGGAATAGGGGTGCTCCATAAGCTTAAACTGCCCTATTCACTCTAATTTTCAGTTAGGAGCATTCCACGAGCTTAAGCCTCCTTGACAAATTGTGATATATCCTTTATGTGTAAACAAGACTATGTGCGCTCCATGACCTTAAGCCATCTTGTTTGATTACGATATATCATATGTATATAAATGGGATTAATGGTGCTCCACGAGCTTAAGCCACCTTGTCCCTAAGAAACATAATTGGTTCAATATTATAAATCCTCTTAATGGTGCACCATCTATCCTAATTCTAGTCCACAAGTAGAGAAATGGGCAATTAATACTACATTTCTTTTGTTTTTCATCATATTCTCATATGCCTCAATTCATGTGCATAGCATGTAATCACATATTCTTAACATATTTATATTTGTAGTCACGTATTCATGTGGTATAACATCATATAAAGTGTTCTAGCATATTACAAGCATGTTTGCATATCATTTAGCAACTTTTAATTTTACTGTGAATAGTGTCTTCACGGCCATGACACAATGGCTTGACCGTGAAGGCTGGGCATGAAGCATACTGCTTCTACCTTCATGGTCATGACATTCTTTTTAGTTTGGTTGTGAAAAGGGCTTTCTCCATTTCTAAAATACTAAATTCAACCCTTTTTTATATGTATGACATGCATAAGCTTTATAGTGGTCCAATGGCCACCCAACCTATCAACACTTATAATTAAAAATATTAAAACATTCTTGTATTATTCATAAATTTGTGTCATTTCAAGGGACCTATATCATATTTTAAGCATACAAGATTACATCTCACTTTATCTAGTATGCCAATACCACCATTTACAAATAACCACATACATATTCAATTACAAGTCATCCATTCATTGCTTTCTCAAGGTGAAGAACTTACCTCTTTTTGTACCACTCTTCTCAAACACATTAAGCATTTTCATAGAGCTTATGTATCTACAATTGTCAATTCTTAATATAGACTTAAAACTTAGCTTACAACCAAGTGAAAAGATAAACATACTATCATATATATGCATTTTACCAGTCGACAAATATTCTTCTTTCATGAATATTTCAAATATTTTTACTCATTTCCATGTTATATTTCTACATATCAATATTGCCTTCTTAGAGGCTTATCAAAATCCTTTTTTCATCTTTGTGATTCATTATGCACCATTAATGCAAATAAATGAACTAGAAGTTCATTAGTGTAAATAAGCTTAATTTCTCTTTTAGTCCTTTATAATTTCGCTTCTCATTTTCCAATGGTCCCCTAGGAACATCTAGGTTCCATAAATTCTCTATTTCCTTTTAAATATTTCGTTGATGATAACTCTCATGCCTAGAATACTAGGTCACCTCCTATCATTCATTATTTATCCATGTTACTTATTATGCCATTGTGCCTTTAAGAAACTTGACATATTACCAATTAATCATAAATGCCATCCATCATGTCCACCATAACTAATCACCTAGCAATGGAGTCAATTGTCATATATTTCCTCATTGAGAGTTTTTGGGTAAGTTGAACATAGAAAACCCGTACTTTTATTCTCATTCTATCTGTATCTTTTATATCTCATACTTATGATTAGTTTATGACATAACTTTCTTTTCATTATTTATTTTCAACCATTTCTAATTAACATGCTATCTATCATATTTTTATGTCATACAACATCATATCATTTCATTTAAGCAAATTAGAATGCATATGTGTACTTACCTCCTATGGAGCTAACTCAAAATCCAAACTTTCAAGCTCGCTTAGTCCTCTTTAGTGGTAACTCCACCTTCCAAGGCATCTCCTATACATAATCATTAGTATTCCTCATTAACTCATACCATATATCAACATCTTTAACTACATAAAGCCATATACTCCAAACCCTAAATAAAAAACCATTAGGTTAGGTTATTTCTTACTTAAATCCATCTAATAACATGTAAATCAATCTAGCTTAAGAAGTGTCATGCCCACAAAATAGGTCTAGAAGTTATCATGATTATTTGGGGTGTTGAAAAAGTAAGTGGCATGGCAAAACAAAAGAGAGTTAAAGTCAATGTTGTGCATGACCCTTGCAAGGTTAATTGGAACTATAAGTAGAAATGGTAGTTGCATATAAATAAATACTAGGGTCGGATGTATTGAAAAGAAAAGTTATGGCATGCCTTGTTGAGTGTATTTTGTGTTATGCATGTAAATGTGTTATAAATGTTGACTTGGGAATATGAATGGTAATAAATGAAATGGAATATTAAATGGCAATTAAGGGTAGTATAAGTAAATAATATCATGGTTGTTGATGGTGATTTATAATATTTAATGTTTATGTGTATATGTATAAGTGCGTGTATTACAATATGATTATAACACATCTTAGTTTCTTTTTATCTTAGAAATGTTGACAGTATTGGTGGCAATTAGACCACCATAGAAATTTCATGCCTAATGAGCCTTTTTATGATTTATTTATGTGTGATATGTTTGAGATGTTTAGATGGGATTTTCAGGGCTGGAAAAGGGTAGAACAAAGCATGGTACCATGGTAGGAGTGATAGGTTTTAAGCATGTATCATATACATATCACGTAGTGGAAAATAAAATTTTTCAAAACCCGAATCAAATGATTCTACTTGTGCCAATTAAAACTAATTTAACTAAGGAAAATTCAGAAATTATACCTTTATAATTTCTTGATTTTTCTTCAACTTCTCACATTATTAGGCTGTAGGAAACCATAACAATCCAATCTTGGATTGTCTCTAACAATATCCACGTGAAGATGAGAGGATGAAACTACTAGGGAGATGGCTTGAACATATCTCAAAGTGCTAGTAATAGTGTATGTTCATTTGAGAGGAAAAATTAAACTCTTTAATTTTTCTTGTGGTCTCCAAAAATTTTTCTTCCCCCAAAATTTTTTTTTTTGTCAATTTTCTGTATTTTATGGCCTTTTAGATCTAAAGAATATCAGTTTCACTGACCAAATTTTAAGAGAGGAGAAAATGAGAGTTATATGGGATCAATGGCTTTAATGGCCAATTTAAAGTCATTTGCGAGCTACTGCGTATGTTAGAGCAGCAACCCGCTTGGGCCGGCTGGACAGGCCTAGTTGGCCTACTTGGTAGGCCAATCGGCTGGCCTACTAGGCCAACGGGCCTGAGCGAGCCCGTCAAGCCCTAAATAATTTTTTTCTGTGATCTTATCGCAAACCGACTCGAAATAATTCTCTCATATTTTGGATCCCATCCAAAGCCATTTTACTTATTTTTTATATCTCCAATGCGTGTGACCCATTATGTTCCCCAATTGTGTGGCCACTTAAGTTATCAAATAATTGAAGCAAGTCACGAGCGGTATCTAGCAACAGATCATGACCCTAAATTGATCAGAAAGTCAGTGGTTTGACTACGAACCTTTCCATATACAATTTCTATGCAATTAATCCTTTCACCATCCTATACCCTACTCGGTTTAGAGCATGGACTATGTATTAACTCCCGCTAGACTAACTACATCACATCTAGCCCAAGTGATGTTAGTTCTTGTCCTTTGGACTCATTAGTCTATTAGACATGTCACTGAAGACCATCTTCAGGATGTTTTCACTCTGGCTAGAGATCCCCGAGAAATGATCTATTAAACATGATTCTTTTTCATATGCCCGAGTTGACAATACCATAATTTATGGTTTTAGGTCATCAATCCTTTAAATTTAATATTGAGGATAGAATCAAACATTCCAAAATCATAAACTCTATTGCATAATCTTTTAGTTTCATAAGGAATATCATTTGACCACACAGAATAATAATTGTTCTTAATAGTCAAACAAAAAACTTTTCTTCAACTTGAAACAAAAGTATATTATTTATTCATGAACTAAAACAGAACTGCAATTGTTTAAAACTTTAAACAAGCTTAATAGAGAGTGTTGAAACTTAAGCCTCCTTAGCTATTGCAGCAACTGTTGCTATATTGCCAATGTGCATAGTTTTGACTCTCCTTTTATAAGCATCCAATTGTTTCTTTGGTCTTACATATCTAGTATATGTGAGACCTACATGCAATATCTAATATTGATATGTTATTATAAGAAATAATGTTATCCTCTTTTATCAAATTTACTTGAAGTAGAAGGTGCCTCTATATGCCTTCTCTTTTACTTCTTGAAAAACTCAAAATAAGCTTTGTTATTCCATTTCCATTTTGCAATTTTTGCTATAATGAAAGTATCTTTAAGATGTTTCTCTACTTTTTGCTTTTATCTATAATGTATGTTACATTTTAGATATCCCTTCTATCATCTTGGAGTGGTAGAGCAATTTAAATATCTTATATCACTCAGCATGAGCTTGCTCATTGGCCATCTCTCTAAGATGATACATAATGGTTTTGCATCCATTTCATGTTGCTTTTGAAGTTTGAACAATTTAGGACCAATCCATTATTATTCAAGTACTTCTTGTATGCAAATTGTTCATAACACTTGCATCTCAAGCATTAAGGGAAGGAAAATACCTATTCCGAGACTTTGGCAACCCTGAGAACCATTCTCAGTTTTATGCCAGTCAAGGAAGCTTAGGTTAGTCAAAATGTATGACTCAAGATTACAGTTTGATTCACATTGAATAATATGATTCCAACAAATTAATTGTAAATATCGAGATTGTAGAAGTGTGTGCATGAGTGAATGCATGATATTAGGTCTTTAATAAAATGTATTATGGCTACCACTATTTTATTGTGAACCCATGGCCCTCACTATGGATCCGGAAGAACTTATATGTAAGTGCTCATACTGGGTCGATATCCAATTTGCTAAGAATGACATTGAGGCAACTTAACAAACCATCCTTAGTTTAATTGGTAGGTATCTGATCCATACCAATTGCATATCCATGCAACTATCAAATCTTATGCTATCAACTAATTGATGTGTGCACACACATTGAGCTATCAACTCTTGATATGTGCACATCTCATGTACACTTACCCAACTTCACTTCCAATACATATTGACCTTGGCGCAAATCCAACAAATCAATAGTTTTGGTTAAGTCCAACCTATTAATCATGAAATCTAATTTCAATCCTTCGAACATATTCTTATAGAGTAAGCTTGAGGCAACTGAACAACTCTAACTCTAGAAGAACTCTAGTTCTTTCGACATTAATGGAAGGCGTAAGACATAATTGTTTGTTAAGCAAGAGATTTTGTTAATTTAGTCTCATCATGTTATTACTGTTTGCTTTTATATATCATATATTCATCACATATATATATATATAAATAGTTACATTAACTATATGGCATGATTATGGAGATACTAAAATCAATCTCTTGAGCCATAAAGAGATTGACTAGGTCTTACCTAGGTATATGCATGAATTACAATCCAAAAATAGAAATCAAATTCCTACTTCTAAGTCTTCTTGTTTATGATACCATCTCCTTTGCATCTCCATTCTATCCTAATTCTATGTAATCTAATTATATATTTTAAAAATAGAAAATCTCAATTTACATTTGAGGGGAGTAAGATGAGAAAAAAATACATGAGAAAGAAGAGATAGGCAGGGATACGCAGACTCTATTTACCATAAAACAAAATTCATGCATGCTCCATCACATTGGGCGTAAGTCTATAATCATCCATCATGCCTTTCTATACATACCTAGCATGCATTCTCTAATGCATAAAATTAAAATAAAATAAGTAGTGATAATTTTGGATTACAAAATTGAAAGTTGATTCAACACTTGAATCGAAATTGCCTACTTTTATTGTTTCGGTCAATTTAATTTTGTACGTGATTTTAATGTTAAATTTAATAATTAATCAAATTAAATTAAATTTCATATTTCCATAATTAATTCACCTTAAAATCAAATTATTATGATGTCAAAAATTAAACAATTCAATTTTAACATAAATGTCACTTTCTTGTCATACTAGATATACCATTTGCTCAACTTAAATAAAATCAAAATTAATGTCCAAAAATTTCCAAAATTTTTAGAACTTTAAATCACCATTCTAAGCATCCTTAGGTCAGCTTAAGTCCATCAAAATAATTTTGACACAAGCCAAAATTATTAAGATAAACGAACCAACACATAAGAGGCTCAAAACAACCCATTTACCGTATAGAATTGATTTGAAAATTTAAATTCGAGAAAATTAATTTTGGAATGCATATAATATCAAAATGACATATTTTTAATCACATAAAAATATTTCAAGGTGTTGAAAATGAAATATTCACATACAAAAAAAAATCAAACAAAACAGTCCTATCGGGTACCCAAAACAACCTTGTTCCGGTGTTTGTACGAAAAATTAATTAAAAAAAATTTTAATTAATTATTGGACACTTCCAGAGGCTTAAACACATTCTCAATGTATCTCAATAATTTTTCTATAATCAAATTACAAGAAAAATATGAACAATCCCAACAATTAAGCCAAACAACATTACATTTTCCTCAATAATGCAATTTTCAATAATTTTGTAATAAATGTTAAATTAATTATTTGAATCATATTCAAACCGTTTTTTAATCAGTATAATCATCCTTAATTAACTCATGATCAGATCATAGAAAGAAAAATATGTAAAAAAAATTTTACAAATTAATTTCAATTTCACAAATCAAAAGATCCAAAATCATCAAAACAATGTAATCTAATTGCACCTTAAATTAAAATTAATTTTAATAGGCATAAGGTGGCTCTGATACCATTGATGGATTTTGAGCATGTATCAGCGAAAATAAAAATTTTCAAAACCTGAATCAAAAAATTCTACTTGTACAAATTAAAACTAATTTAACTAATGAAAATTCAGAAATTATATCTTTATAATTTCTTGCTTTTTCTTCAACTTCTCACCTTGTTGGGTTATAGCAAATAACAACAATCCAATCTTGGATTGTCTCTAATAATATCCATGTGAAGATGAGAGGATGAAACCACTAGGGAAATGGTTTAAACATATCTTAAAGTGCTAGCAATGGTATATATTCATTTGAGAGGAAAAATTAAACTCTTTAATTTTTCTTATTATCTCCAAAAATTTTTCTTCTCCCAAAATTTTTGCTTGTCAATTTTATGTCTTTTAGGGTTTTGTAGATCCAAAAGAATATCAGTTTCATTGACCAAAAATTAAGAGAGGAGAAAATGAGAGTTATATGGGATAAATGACTTTAATGGTCAATTTAAGGTCATTTCCTAGTTGCTGCGTGCATTAGCGTGTAGTGGCCCACCTGGGCTTGCTGGGCAGGCCAATCAGTTAGCCTACCAGGCCACGGGCTTGCGCGAGTCTGTTAATCCCCAAACAATTTTTTCTCACGATCTTATCTCGAACCGATTTGAAATAATTCTCTCATATTTTAGATCCCATCCAAAGCCATTTTACTTACTCTTTACATCTACAATGAGTGTGATCCATTAGGTTCCCTGTTATATTGGCCACTTGAGTTATCAAATAATTTAAGCAAGTCATGAACGGCATCTAGCAACAGATTATGACCCCAAATTGACCAGAAAGTCAGTGGTTTGACTACGAACCTTTTCATAGATGATTTTTGTGCAATTTATCCTTTCACCATCCTATACCCCACTCAGTTCAGAGCATGAATTATGTGTCAACTCCCGCTAGACTAACTACGTCACATCTAGCCCAAGTGATATTAGACCTTGTCCTTTGGACTCATTACTCTATTAGACATATCACTTAAGACTATGTTCAGGATGTTTCCACTTTGGCTAAAGATTCCCGAGTAATGATCCCGACAAAAGGCCATGGGTATTCTCTCCCTCTATCAGGAGCGGTGAATCCTCTGTTGGCTACCTAATTACCTTCGAATACCTCGAGCTGTACCTAATCACCACCATATAAGCGACCTCTATGAGGCAATAAGGAATGGAGTAGCACAAAATCAACATCCAAGATATCCTTGAGTACCTCAAGTCTAAGGATACTTACCCCGTTGTTATGATGAGACTATCATTGATATTTGAATAGATAACCCATATGATTACCTTGTAGAAGGTCATCTAATGTACTTGACTACTCGTAGCAGGCATCCATATGTTAACTTTGAACATCTCATGTTCACAGCTTATGAGATCTACTACTTGATCCAATCAAGGAGTATAACATGTGCTAGTCTATCCGGATCAATAATGTCCCATCTTGTTGATATTATGACTAGGGCTAATTTAGATATTAACATGATTAAGCATAATAGGAATCTCATTATCATGATCCCATCATGATTTCCTTCAAGCTATGTTTCATATCGTGGACTTTCATTAATCAGTTTAAGATCTATATCAATTCATATGCAAATGAATACTAATATAATGAAAGAATGCCTTTATGAATGTATACACTAAGTGCCTAAGGCGATTGCCTTTTGAGCACATCTCTAACAATGAGGTCAAAGTGGCATGAGGCTTAGTTTTTGGGCACCTTTGACCATTGTTTGTTCAAGACTAAGGTGGCTTGAGGCCTAGTATTTTGGTGCTTATAGTCTTACAAGTTGAGGGGCTTGAGGCTCGGTATTTGGGCGATCTCAACTAGGAGGAACAAGGTGGCTTAAGGCCTTGTATTTGGGCACCCTTGATTCCTATTTTTTGTGTGTGAGATATGGTAGGCAAGACCGGATGATTCTGCTAGAGAAGTGCAATAAAGGCAATCACCTTTAGCACTATATGCACACTATTCATTGATATAAATAAAGGCATTTTCATTTATTAATGTTCATTTATAATATGAATTGATTCGATCTTAAATTAATTAATGAAGTCAATGATATAAACATAATATGAAGGAAATCATGATGGGATCATGATAATGTAAATCATCCCTAGCCATAGGATCAATGAGATGGGGCATCGATGATCCGAACAGGTTATCAAATGTTTTACTCCTTGATTGGATCAAGTAGTAGTTCTTATAAACTATAAGCATGAAATATGGATGCTTGGTAGAGTAGTTAAGTACATCGGAGAACTACTATGAAATTTTCATATGGGTATTCTAAACATATGTCAATGATAATTTCATCATAGCAATGGTGCAAATATCCTTAGACATGAGGTGCACAAGTTTATCTTGGATACTGATCCTGTACTTTGATGCAATTCCTTATTGCCTTTAGGAGAGGTCGCTCATAGGGTAGTGATTGGGTACAATTTGAGGTATTCAATGATAGTTGGGTAGCCAATAGAGGATTACCGCTCCTGTTAGAAGGAGTATATCCACGGCCACTTGTCAGGATCATTAGTTGGGAAACTTTGGCCAAAGTAGGATTGTCTCGAAAAAGGTCTTCGAAGACATATCTTTATGAGTACTAACATCACTTAGACTAGATGTGACGTAGTCAATTTAGTGGGAGCTGACACTTAGACCATGCTCTTAACCGAAAGGGGTATAGTGAGGGTTAAAGGACAAATTGCACATATATTGTCTATGCAAAGGTTCGTAGTGAAACCCCTGACTTTTCGATCAATTGGGAGTCATACAGTATTGCTAGATATTGGTCATGATTTGCTCAAGATCAAGTGTTGATCTAGGTAGCCAACATAACTGAGAACCTAATGGGTCACACGTATTGAGGGTATGCAGAGGAAGTAAAATGAGCCAATAGATTGGATCCAAATGGAGGGAGAAAAGTCCGGTCTCGACAGTTTCCTAGTCGGGAGTGCAACATTCCAGACCAAGACAAAGGTCTTGGACGAGAGATATATGTCCCGATCGGAATTTGCTACTAGACCATAATTGCATTTGTTCCTAATCGGGACATGGGATGTCCCGACCGTGAACTGGCCGATTTGGGCATTTCTTGATGGGTTTTGATCATGTATCACATATATATAACGCAGTGGAAAATAAAATTTTCCAAAACCCGAATCAAAGGATTATACATGTGCCAATTAAAACTAATTTAACCAAAGAAAATTCAGAATTTATACCTTTATAATTTCTTGATTTTTCTTCAACTTATCACCTTGTTGGGTTGTAGCAAACCACAACAATCCAA
>CATIWF010047709.1:0-16062 GCA_949630135.1 Balakata baccata
AGATTTATTAAATTAACTGTACTACTTTTAGTCATTTTAAAATAGACTAATATAGTCATTCTATACTTATAATTATGCATATTAAATGACATTTTTAATATCCGTGAAAAAACCTTAAACAACACATAGAATGAAATGGAAGAAGTAATAATTTGTTGTTAATATCATACATACAAGTTGATAAATTATGATTTAGGAAATTGAATTAGTGGGCATTAATTAATTAGCTAGATCTTTAACATGGAAAATTCTAGGATATTGGTATTCAAATGAAGAGAACAAGTTAGACATAGAAAAGGATATGTCAGCAGCTAATTTCCCTTTCTCTTTTCCAAATTCTACAAGCTGTTATGTGTTTGTTCCAATTGTTAGCATTACCACAGAAAAATGAAATTAAAAAAAGAGGAAATTGGGTTGGAGGAATAAGACTAATCGATGAGCAAAACGTGATGAGAGTGACAGAACAAATGAATGAATTTAGGTTTGCAGTATTCTCTTTCTGTCCATGAGACTGAAAATTAATTAGAAAGGGTAACTTAACAGTGGAAGGTTCTTCTTGGAGCTTTGTTTTCATGTTCAATGTCTTCCACTTCTTCTTGTGATTGTGATAAGTTTTTCGGATATTGCAGCCTCCACATATGACCAAAAGACAACTTATGTTCTTACACCTAGTATGACAAAATTTGCCATCATCTCTTCATGATTGAATAGCTCCTGTAATGAAATATTAATAGGGATGCGTTTAAATTTATTTGAATAATATAAAAATTATATGTGTATATGATTTTTTTTAGTTTATTAGGAGCATATCGTGGGTGACACAACAATGGTAGTCATTTATTTGTATTCTGCATGAAGATGATAAACTCCTACTTTTAGTATTAGTATATAGCAATAAAGTGAATCGAACTCGAAACTTTTCACAATTTTTACAAATTAGAATATCAATAAAGCTCCTTCTTGATTGACTATATATGTATATATGATATTTATATATATGCACTGTATTTTATTTTCCATAAATAGGCACACTTATTGAAAGTAAAAAGAGGTGAGGCCTTAGGGAGGGGACCTAAAGAAACAAACGATTGCAGGCTATTTAGGGTTGATGTCGGAATTTCAAGAGTCTAGCTTTGTTTGGTAGCACAATATATGGGTTGGCATCACAGTATATATATATATATATAAGGATTTACAAACATATATTGACAAATATGTATAGATTCTACTGCTATATTACGTGCAAGCAAGGGGTTTGTACTCAATAATGCATTTGTCTTTGCAAATTTAAGTGGTTTGTTTTCCCAAGTTAAATTCAACTAATATTAGAAATACTTAAAAATAATTTTGAAATAAATTGTGATGAAAAATTTTTGTAAAATTAATAGTAATTGATTATTTTCTCAATATGTGTAAAATATCAACATTACTATTGTATCAACCTAATTGAAATGATTTTCTGTATTTCTATTCCGGAACTCAACTTTTTAATTAAAAAAATTTTTTTTTTTTCTTGTTTTGCACTGAATGCATCATATTATCAACTCGGTGGATGATATAAATTTGTTTTCTTCAGCCTGAAGTTTATAATATGCAATGCCCTTAATCACCAAGAATTGAACCCATTTTCTATTATGTTATATAAAATTATGAGCATGATTTTACTACTGATCAATTGTTATTTTCTAAATCAAATTAAACCAGATATTAAAAAAAAAATTGGATATTTTATTTTTAATAATGACGAGAAAAATATAAATATCATTGGTTGTTTATTAACCCAAAATTCTTTTTTTATATATATAATAAATGATAATTATATATATTGGCAAAAGAGTGCGTAAAACAATAGACATATGACCAAGACCTCTTCATATAGAGAAGAGAACCCTTTGTTTTGAATAATTTAGTGTATTTTATTAAAATAATTTCCCCATGGAATTAGCATCGGCTAATAATATTCATTCGCGATGTATCCATTATAAATTTAATAGGATATTTAATAAATATCTAAATTAAGAAATTAATTTACAAAGAAATGAACATTCTCATTGGTCATCCCTTGAGCCTTTTTTTTTTTTGGTTTTTTGGAGGGGATGGAGCAGCCAATTGGATTTGAACTGCAAATTTATTTCACAGCTAAAGGGAAAATGGTCAAAAAGCGAATGCCATAATTGTTATACAGGCAGGAAAGAAAGAGCATGGCAACATGATGATGAAAAAGGAGAGCATGCATGCATGGGCCATGGAACCAAATAATTTGGTGGGCAGAAGGAGAGCAGAGTGGGGAAAATAATCAATATCTTAACTAAAAGTTTTTTTAATGAGATTAATTTACTGAATTTTGAATTAATTTGATTATTTACTTATTAATTTATTCTATTAATTTTTTTAACTATAATTAATAATAGTTAAACAAAATTTCATTTAAGTTCCATTCATAAAACGTTAAATTAGAGATCTAATCATTTGATAGTTATTTAGATAAGAGTCAATTAATAAAATTTTATTAATTGAAAATTTTTATTATATGAATTTATAAAATTTAAAAAAAAAACATAAATTTTCTCTAACTAAAGTTGTTAGAAACATCATATCAATCAATATCATATCCCATTCTTTGTAAAAAGAAAAATCATTGGGACCCAATGCAACTCTTTTCTTGAAACCAATTTCATTACTGTCTTTTTTATCCTGTGAACATTTTAATCACTCTCACTGTTTTTGTCTATCCAAAACCCTTTCATTTTTCTTTTCTTTAACAGTTAGAAGAAAAAAAAAATCATTGGATTTAATTAGAAGATAATTATTAATGTTAAATGGATATTAAGTAGCTTTGTATAAGTAAGTCATTGGAGGCCTTAATTATAATTTAATACTCCATATGTTGTATTTTAACTGTCATTTAAAAAAAAATCTGAAATTTCATTTATATATTGCTTTTATACAATCAATAAAATTGAAATTATTTTTTCCAATTTCATCCTTATTGTTATATAGAATTCCAAAATCATTTATTGTAAATTTAGACTAAACAACTATGTACCTTTTTAATTTTGTCTTTTTCAACAATTTTAAGTCTTTAAAAACCAAGAGTAATTTAGTCTAACTACTCTTTTTTTTATATAAATTTAAGACAGATTAATGACTTTTTAATCTTAATAAAATCATATAAAGTGACAGTTACATTGATGATGCTTATATATAACTCAGCATGTAGTTAATTTCCAATTCATATATATATATATATATGTTCCTCCTAATTAATAATCTTTATAGTGTCATTAAATTGATAATTTAACAGTAATAATAACATTCACAAATCTATTAATTCCAGCATGAATAATTTATTTTTCCCTTAATTCTAAATTGAAGTACGTACGTAGATGAAATTAAGTGCAAATGCAAATTTAATTATATTGACACAACAAAATTACAATTGATATATTTTACCATGTAATATAATTAATCCAACAATTTTCAATGAAATATGACAAATAGTATAGGATTCTCTGATTGAGAGATCATCATGAATTTTTTAAAACTACGATCCAGTGGCGGAGCTAACCCCTAAGTTAGGACGGCAAAGAGATATAAGTCTAAAGAAGGGAGGAAAATAGCAAAAAATTTAAATTTATAGTATAAAAATAAGCTTCTAACATCATTTGTGAGAAATAAATTTTAAAATATAATTTAAATTCATATGTTATTATATACATATTAAAAAATTAAGGGAAATTATAGTGTTCCTTAAGTGTATGCAGTTCTGCTACTCTATCGACCTCTTTGATGAATTAGAGTGCGGCAACAATTGTTTTGTGGCATAAGTTTAACTATTTGAAAATTATTCACAATTCATTATACACATAAAATTAATGGTAGTATTTATTTTATTACCAATTTGGTAAATACGTGAAATCAAAACTTAATTATTAGAGGTTTAAGCACGGAGATTTTCATGAATTTAAATTACTAGATGATTTAAAAAAAGAAAATAAAATAAAAATAAGTGGAGAGAAGAAGAGTGAGAGAATATTTATCATTACTGTTAAGTGTTCTAAAACAAATTTTTGAATTTTTTTAATTTAATTTACTAATTTTTAATTTTTTTTACAAAAATATTTTTTTTCAAATCTGTTTCTATTCATCTTATTTTACCAAAAACAACTTTTAAAATGTAAAAGAAATTAAAAATACTATTTTTTTTTTTCGAAAGTCGATTTTATAAAACTGTATGCCAAACTAGCCGGATTGTGATGGGATAAAAATGGGGACAGCATGTCTAAACTTGGGGATTGAAATGGTAGTGGGAAATGCCTGAGATTAAGGTGCATTGCTCCATGTTTGTCTCAACAAAATATCTTGTGGGTCCCCTCTACTTTGTGACTGTATGTGTCTTTAATTAGTTTATATATAGCCATGTCGAGATAGAATCTGGAAGGAGAATGAACTACTCTCTATAAAATTTTTAAGATAATTATATATTAAATATTTAAATTCGAGAATTCCAGTTAAAATTGAAAAATTGTGTCAATTTATTTATACTCTTCAGAATTAAATTGAATTGGCTGTTTTTAATACCGAAAATTAATCTCTCTTTTCTTTTCCCTCCATTCAAGCTGATCACTAATGATGTTCTGCTATTTCGGTTCAATTTTTAAGTATTGAACATATTAATTTTTTATTTAGACAAAAATAGAACCAAAATGAATCGATTTAATATAAAAAATCAAATCGAATTAAAATATTTAATTCGCTTTTGATTTATTCTATTCAGTTTTAATTTTTCTAGAGGATTAATCAATTTGTTTATTTTCATAACTCATAATTCATGGTCCACCTCCATTTCCATTTCATTGATTCTTTCCTATATATGGAATCCAAATCTCATTGACTTCAAACGTTGTAATTAATTTGATTCACTGCTCCAAATAAATTACAATTAATTGCATCTTCTAAATAATCTTTTCTTGTGGAATTAATTATTTCTAATGTCACTAAAGAAAACTTTTTGGTCGAACATTGTATGGAAAGTATCATTGATTAAATTGACCATTGAGCACAAACTAAATAATAAAATAATTGCATTAATATTTACACATGCATTTCTTTAAATAATTTTAATTCCATTGCATAAAAAAAATAATAATAAACATATTGTAAACGGTTCATATCTAATTATCCCGTCACAATTAGTAATCAATCAAATCACACGACTTAAATATGATTAATTCAAGATTTTATTGGTAGTTGGTGCATAAATTTATAAATCTCTAACTCATTCATTTTTAACTCATTCCTTTCTAGTGTGAGATTAGAAAGTTTGCATATTAACCTATTACATTTTCAGGTTTAAGTTTTTACATTTAATATCCAATATCCCTCGTATTTTGTCGATACAAAATTTACCTAAAATGTTATACATATAGAAATATTTTTTGGTAGTATATATATATATATATGAGGTTTTTTACTAGCTTGAAATGTTAAATTCTTTATAAAAAAACAAAAAAACAGGAGAAATTATTAAAAAAAGAGGGAAAAGATAATGCAATTGAGACAAAATAAAGGTTGAATTATATATTAGATAAATAGGATAGAAAATCTAAGGTTATTTGTTTTTATAAAATATGATGTGGAGGAAAGGGGCAATTATGCCAAGCTGTTACCCCAATTTAGGTCCTTAATCTCTGGACATATTTGCCATTTTATTGAGTATTAAAGTGGCCTGTGTTTGGTCAATTTTCTAACTTTTAGGGTTGGGGGCATGATTGTCCACTAGCTTATAAGTTACAATGGGGTCTCACTCTCACATCCTTATCTCCATTTTAGATTGTTATTATTACTAATTTACCCCAGCATGACATTAATTTAATTCATTCAACCATCCTAATTATCTATTTTCTTTTTTTAAAAAAAATTATTATGAATATACTAAGAAATTTATATTATTAATTGCTTTTAATATTAAGAATATTATTATCATACATGAGGTTTCAAACTTTTTATCTAGAAGTGTTTAGAAATTTTTGGTTCAAAGTTTTATTTTAAGTGTTAGCCATTCATACTGGTCTTGATTCGGATTCAACAAATCTCTTAAAAAAGTAAAACGTGTTTTTTCAAGTTTTAAAATTAGTCTATACTTATAATTCGCGCTTGAAATTTTTTATTATGGAAAAAATATTATGTATTACTATTATACGTTATTGATATTTTTTTTATTATTAATGAATATTAAAATTTTATTAAAAAAATGCCTAAAATCCGGATCCTCCTATATGGCACTATGATAAGATCTCACAATATCCCAAATGATTTTATAAAAACTAATTTAAAAAAAATATTGTAAGATTTTTTTTTTTAATTATGAATTGGAATATCAAATTCTCAATTCAAACACGAAATTTTGTATGTGAAATAGCAATCAAAATCAAGAAAAAGCATGCTAATGGCAAAGGCAAATCAAGCACCGCCCCATAATACCGTTATTGATTTAAAAAAAAAAAGGAAAAAGAAAGTGTTTTTGGAGGGTAAAGTTCTTTAAAGATGGCAGCTTTTGCTTTTAAAAGTTTCACTCCCTTTTTTTCTTGGCTGTGGAATGACTGTCTCCTGCACTATAAATAAGAAATCAAATAATTAAAGCCCTCTGCTGTGTGTGATTGTTAGCTCTTAGTGCTTTGCCCATATGGAATCTATTCAATTTTGTACATAGGTTTTAGAGACTAAGGATATATCTAATATTTATTTATTTTTTAATTAATTGGTGGAAAGAAATAAATTTTTAAAAATAAGTTTTTTATTTTTCTTCTTTCTCTCTCGTTATCAATTAACAAAGAATGAATAAAAATGTCTGAAAAAGGATTGTGTGATGATATCCTTAACATTCCTCTAGATTTTATACATTTATATACCTGAATTTAGTATAAAAAAATATTCTAAATAGGGCAAAGTTATATAAAAAAAATTATCAATTTTCACTTTTGTATCAAAATAATTATATTTTTTTAATTTTTTAAATATATACACTTTCAATTTTATATTAAATGTAGTATCAATAAGAATTTAATTTTATTTGACAATAACGTATTACTCTAAACATATTTTTTATTAATTTGATATTACTAACATATACTAATATATATATATATATATATGACATTTAATTTTTTTGAAATAATGTGACATTTATAAAAATGCCTAGATTTACACATAATTAGTCCAAATACATATATATGTCCAGAATTAGATATAAAATATATCTACTTGATGTAGATATAACTAGATATATCAATACAGATGTACTTCTAATATGAGACTCATTTGCATAATTATTAAATCAGTTTAGAGCTATTTAAAAAAATTAAAATATTACGTATGCATATTAATACATATTAGCAATATTAAATAAAAAAAAATTAGATTCAAATTATATATATATATATATATTTTGTTGATCTTAATTATAAATTTGGCCTTATTTTAGTAGTGTATTAGTATATATTTTGAGGGTTTTTTTTATCTATATTATGATTATTTTTATTGTCCTATTGACTTTATTGTATAATATAAAAACATATAAAATTAAAAATATTCTAAAAATTATACAATAATCGAAATATTTACAGTAACTGAACCAATAAATTTTAATTAATTCGATTTAATTAAAATTTTAAAAATTTCTAAAATTCAGTTCCAACATTTACACTCATATTTGTACAATACATAAACAAAGAAACTCAGGCTTGCGGTGCTAAAAGTAGATGATGAATGGTGGGTGACCAAATCCAGCCATCATTAAATCTCGAGCCCCCATTTTGTGCCTCGAGATTCTCACATTCTTTCAAAAAAGAATATTAAAAACAAAATTTTAAAATAAAAAAAAAATGATGGTTTTGGGTGTTTTAGACTTTTACTGTATGGCCAAACTCAGGGAATGTAGGATTCCTCAATGTTTTATGTTAATTACTAATTACATTAAATTTTTACGCTGTTACGCAGAAAGAAAACCCTTTTCTTCATTCGCCCATTTCCTATTAACCAAACACAATCTAATAGTACGCACAGATATGAACTTTACTCATTCATGGTAATATGTTTGTCCTTTTTCCTCATTACGAAAGTACAATTATAGGGATGGAGATAAATTAGTACGAAATTCTTCTATCTTAACTAGAATTCTCAAATTATATAGCTATTTTAAATACTTTTGACATAGCACTTTGCCATTCTTGGAGGTTCTATTCAACGCATTCCGGATTACCTTTGACTTTCAAATTAAAAAAAAGAGTACAGTCATAATGTTGAGACCCAAAACTCATCTCTACTAACCCAGAAAGAATTTTGGTTTCACTGTATGCCTACAAATAATAGATGTTATTTAAGTAAGAAGTGTCAATTTTTCTGGCCTAGTTGCTTTTTTGTTTATGAGATTACAGACTTACAGTCATAAAATAATATACAAATTTCAGATGTTTATTCTTTCAAGGGGAGTGCATGATTAACTCATTAATGCGAATTTCCTTTTCTCTCCTTGCTTTGGGAATATTTTTCTAGATTTTGTCACTTTGGTTCTTTTTAAGATTTATGCCCAATATATTATATAACTTTATATATATATATATTTCTTTAGGTACTGACTCAGTGACAGGCATGCTAGTTCCCTTTATACAACCAAAAAAACTGGTTCTTTTCTTGTGTCTTACAAAAGATTGTGGTGAATGGATTCCTGGCCTGGAAAGCAAGAAATGGGTTCAAATCTAAAGAATTATCATAAACAAAAGTGACCTATTTTTTGAAAGTTGGTTTCTTTGATAGAGAAACTCAGATTTTATCATTACTAGAATTTGAGCATTTTGTTTCTCTGTTTCTTGCTATTTCGATAGCCATGAGAAGAAGAGAAGTTGCCTCCTTTTTTGTTACTTTCTTATGGCTTGTGAGTGCTGCAAATGGGTTGCTATCCCCTAAAGGTGTAAACTTTGAAGGTATATGGAAATTTATTTCTCTCTCTTTTTTTTTCCTTTTGAAATCTGAATACTGCTGTGCTTATTTGCTTCAAGAAGTGGGAAAAATCGAAGCTTTTCTGATATGGGTGATTTTGTTTCAGTTCAAGCTTTGATGGGTATAAAAGCTTCGCTATATGATCCTCATGGGGTTCTTGATAATTGGGATGGGGATGCTGTTGATCCCTGTAGCTGGACTATGGTCACTTGCTCTACAGAAAGTCTTGTCATTGGCCTGTAAGCCTTTTACAATCTCATATTTCATAGGATTAAAATTACAAAATATAGCACTCCAGCTTGATAATCCATATGAAATTTACAAGATAACGTTTTGAATTTTCTGTAAATGGTCTTATTGCAGAGGAACTCCAAGTCAGAATTTATCTGGTACTCTTTCTCCAAGCATTGGCAACTTAACAAATCTTCAAATTGTGTAAGTACCTGCAATCCTATCTGCAGTTCAAAATAGAAAATTTTTCTTGCTTTCCTTCTTTTTCTCTCTTTCTTTCTTTCCTTTTTCTTTTAAGTTATTGGTATTAAAATTCTGGTTGTTCATATTATATTTGTGCAGGCTCTTACAAAATAATAATATCACAGGACAAATTCCCACAGAGCTAGGGAAGTTAACAAAGCTTCAAACACTTGATCTTTCTGACAACTTGTTCGCAGGGGAAGTTCCTTCTTCTCTAGGCCACCTGAGGAGTCTCCAGTACTTGTAAGGCAACATGAATCTCAAAAACTGTCTTTGTATGTTTAGGAATGTCCCATTTCTGTGTAATAATTTTTTTACTTGGGATTTTTTGAATCTGATGTAGGAGGCTAAATAATAACAGTCTATCTGGAGCATTCCCAATGTCATTGGGTAACATGACCCAGCTTACTTTTCTGTACGTCTAAAGAATCATTCTTTTGAATTAATGGTTTATATTCTGAGCCAAATTTCTAATGAAAAAATGTTTTGTTTGTGGATTTCAGTGACTTGTCTTTTAACAATCTGAGTGGCCCAGTACCCAGATTTCCTGCTAAAACATTCAAGTAAAATTTTTTTTCTCCCTTCCTCTCTCATTCTCTAAATAGTGAATTGGACAATAAATGTTGAAACTTCTATTGAATTTCCTTGATTGTTGCAGCATTGTTGGAAATCCTCAAATTTGCCCAACTGGGTCTGAACCAGAATGTTTTGGGACATCACTAATGCCAATGTCCATGAACTTGAATAGCACATATGGTAAGGATACAGGGACAAATCTTTTCTTTTTCTCCACAATTGTTTGTTTGAACGGCAATTGGGTTGATTCTGACTGTAATATCCCTTTGCATTTGAAGCTGCTCTACCTTCTGGCAGACCAAGGAATCACAGAGTAGCACTTGCAATAGCCTCTAGTGTTGGTTCTGTCTCAGTCATCATTCTTTTACTTGGGATTCTTCTATGGTGGAGGCAAAGGCACAATCAACCAACATTTTTTGATGTCAAGGGTGCGTGATAAATTATTATAGTTTCACAGTAGATTAACATACAATATCTAGTTAATCAGTCTGATCAATCTTCCCTTTTTTTTGGTTCTGAAACATCAGAACGACACCACGAGGAAGTTTCACTTGGGAACTTAAGGAGATTTCAATTTAGGGAACTTCAGGCAGCAACAAACAACTTCAGCAACAAGAACATACTTGGGAAAGGAGGATTTGGCAATGTGTACAAGGGGATTCTCCATGATGGAAGTGTTGTTGCTGTTAAGAGGCTTAAAGATGGTAATGCTGCGGGTGGAGAGATTCAATTCCAAACTGAAGTTGAGATGATCAGCCTAGCAGTGCACCGTAATCTTCTCAGGTTATATGGATTTTGCATCACACCAACAGAAAGGCTTTTGGTCTACCCCTACATGTCTAATGGCAGTGTAGCTTCCCGTCTCAAAGGTAACACATTTGTACTTTCAAAATCAAAGATAGAATGACACCTTCAGCAGATGTGCTAATCCTTCATTGTCTTTGACAGGCAAACCGGCCTTGGATTGGGGTACACGGAAGAGAATTGCCTTAGGAGCTGCAAGGGGACTATTATACCTTCATGAGCAGTGTGATCCAAAGATAATTCATAGGGATGTTAAGGCAGCAAATATACTGCTTGATGACTACTGTGAAGCTGTAGTAGGCGATTTCGGGTTGGCAAAGCTGTTGGATCACCAAGATTCTCATGTCACCACTGCTGTGCGAGGCACAGTTGGACATATAGCACCTGAGTATCTTTCCACAGGCCAATCCTCTGAGAAAACAGATGTTTTTGGCTTTGGCATCCTGCTTATTGAATTGATCACAGGCCAAAGAGCATTAGAATTTGGCAAAGCAGCTAATCAGAAAGGAGCCATGCTAGACTGGGTAAGCACAGCCTTCTTGTAAACTTTTCAGAAATTTTCACTTCAGTAATCCAATTGAATTCCATTGCAGGTAAAGAAAATTCATCAGGAGAAAAAGCTTGAAATACTAGTAGATAAGGACCTAAAAGGTAACTACGATAGATTTGAGCTTGAAGAGATGGTACAAGTAGCTCTTCTCTGCACTCAGTTCCTTCCAAGCCATAGACCAAAAATGTCTGAAGTAGTTAGAATGCTTGAAGGTGATGGACTTGCAGAAAAGTGGGAAGCGTCTCAAAGAGTAGAAGCAACCAAGTCGAAACCCCATGAATTCTCTTCGTCGGATCGATATTCTGATCTCACTGATGACTCTTCATTACTAGTCCAAGCAATGGAGCTTTCTGGTCCAAGGTGAATTCTTTACAAAATTCTGATATATTTGTTTCCAAAGGGACTTAGAAGATAAAATTTATAGGTGAGGTTATTTTTGCATCAGTAGTATGCTGATTGAATGTTCTTTTTGGTTGTATAATGTTAATAGGGCTATCACCAAACCCCAAAGGGTTCTGATATTTTTCTTTGAATTGTACAGATTCTCTGTTTCTAAACTGACAATTTTGAGAATGAAAATTCATATATTTGTATTCCAATTGATGGAAATTTGTTCAGTATATAATAGAACTATTAGATTGATGTGAAACTTAATTCAATGATTGAATGTTTATCATCAGAACAAACAGATAAAAGCAAATATTCAAGATCATTTGAGCAATGTAAAGCTTTAAATTTTTTTATTCGCAAGGAGATTCAATAGACTGTAAATTAAACAATAGGGATAATCATCTCATTAAACTCTCGCTAATACTCATGAATATTGGCAATGAGACTCGAATGCAAAACCATTAACACTCAAAATTTAACTCTTAAATTTCTATCATGTCAAATTTTTCAATTTTAAATTTTACTAAACATTACCCCAAATTAAACTTGATTGATAGACTATTAATAATTATGGGCTAGGAAAACTTTGATGTTGAAAATGGGCCCAGTTTGATGTTTGAAGAAGCAAACACAGTTAGTCTGCTGTGCTGCCATTAATAAACAAGAAATTTTTCAAAAATTCCAAAAAAAACTATAAAATATTATAATATTAAAGCCACTCAAAATATGTAAAAAAAATATATAAATATAATATATCTCTAATATATTTTAGGTATATTTTGGTTCAGTATCTTTAAAAAAATATTTTTGTTCGATATATTTTAGATATTCTTTAAAAATTTATAGAATATACTTTAAAAATATTTTAGAAATATTTTAAATATATTATAAAATTTTCTTGAAAATATTTTAAGAATAGCCTGGTGATTTTGAATCTCATCCAATAAATCGAAAAACTATTCCATTATAACATGTTCAACAAAGCAAATCTATTTACAAATTAAATCAATTCAAATCATCTGATCTAATTATTTGGAAATGGGACTTCATTATTTGTTATCAGTGCTAAAATAAAGAGAAAATACGGTAGAGCAGCAGCTTCGGCGATAACTTCAGCCACGATGGAGAACTTGCGATCTGCGAAAAAAAATTCAACAAGACAGAAGATGATTTAAATCTCTTCAAAGTGTTGGTCAGATCATAGGAGAAGTTCTTCCACCTCTTGATAATGAATGCTGTAAGTTCTTTTTTTCTTTCCAAATCTCCTATTTTCCTTGAATAGAAATTTGTGATTGGTTTCTTCTAGGCTGGACTTTTCTATAGACGTGCAATCTGTCTGCAATTGTTTTGATTCAAATGCTGGGATTTGAGATTGATCAGAAATTCTTTTCAGCCTTCGACCTCTTCTTCGCCATCGCTGGAGATTTCTCTACCGGCTTCTTCTCGGCCTTTGTTAGTGCCATCGATTAGATCACAGAACAAGAGAAAAACGATATAGAACGAGTGAATTAAGGAGGTTTCTATTCTATTTGATCGGTGGGCGGTGGAGTGTGGGAAAAGGATAAAGCATGGGAGTAGTGGATCAAGGAGAGAGGGCTGAGGAGATGGCAGTGACAAGAGGAGAAGGGATCAGAAGGAGAGAGGGAGATGAAACACATGGGTAAAATTGAAAAGAGAATTACTAAAAATGAAAAAAAAAATATATTGAATATATTTTTGTAAATAAAATGATAAATGTGTAAGTTTGGTAAAATTTCTTATTATATATAGAGAGAGAATTTTACATCGAATACTGATTTTTGCATGTTTTTCTCAATTTTATTAACATTTTTCTGTGTTTTTATTGCCAGCTTTAGTAATTTCATTTTTATAGATTTTTTTTTTCAAATATAAGAATCATTATGTATTTAGCATATGTTTTCCTTTAATTGAGAATGAAAATGGTTTTTTTTCATCTTTTAAATATTGTTTAAAAATATTATTAACTTGTATGGATACTATTTATCCTTATATATGTATTTATTTATTTTTAATCATTATTTAATTAACTTAATTAGAAAAAAAAGAAATATATAAATTTATATTTAATCAAGTTAATTACCAAAGTAAACATTAGATAAATCTTAATTACCAAAGAAAATATACAAATTTGTATTAATTGACTTAAAATCTATGGTAAATTTTGAATAAACCTTAAGTAATTTCAACTTTCACTAATTTTTTAATAAATTTTGAGTGAATTTCTAATAAATTTTGGATAAATCTCGAGTAAACATTGGACAATCTTTTGGTAAATCTTACATAAACCTTAGATAACTTCAACTTTTATTATTTTTTTAGTAAATTTAAGATAAATTTTGAATAAATCTTTAGTAAATCTTGAGTAACTTTAACTTTCATTAATTTTTCTAGTAAACTATAGGTAAACCTTATGTAATTTCAACTTTTCTTTAATTTTGTAGTAAAGTTAGGTAAACTTTGGCTAAAATTTAGGTAAATTTTTTGTAAAATAAATATTGGGTAACTTTATCTTTCAGCAATTTTCTAGTAAATTTTGAATAAACCTGATATAGAACTTAATTCTAAATTTGAGTTTCCTTATTTTATGAAAAGAAACTCACTCTTTTTCCTTTCATTTCAAAACTCATAAACTTTGGAAATCTCCAACCCACTTTATAATACCCTCCCATATAGTAGGTCAGGCTCCACTACACAAGCGAATACTACTCAATCTATGTCTATTTATCTCATTATCCTGTATTCAATTCATATTCGATTTTCATACTATATCCGATCATAAAATCATGTCATCAAGGCTTATAGCTTGTATCATTCTCATGCATATAATATGTCTAATAAAACTGTATTATGTAATCATGTCATCAACTACCAACTATAAATTTAATTTCTACCAAAATCTAATGCTAGGGCTAAACATGCCACTTATTACAATCATCTAAAACTAATAACCAATAAAGAACAATTCAATTAGTTGAATAAAATAAAATAATGCACGATTTTAGAGCTGACTCTGTGCTATAGAGAATCTGATAATCACGGGTTGCTCATCATCAATTGGATCTATGGCTCCAATCTACGGCTCCAAACATATGTGAAAGAAAAACTCACACGCTAAGCTACTGAGAGCTTAGTGGTACATATAATCATATAAATTCTGATATGCAGTCATACAATTCATAGCATTCATATTATCAACAGACAATTTAATTTCATTTATCTTAATCATTCCAATATCACATAGTCGTATTAATAATTTTATTGGAAAGAAGCAAGTGTACCTAGAAAGTAGAAGTTATTACTGCAATATGAAACATATCATAATCTCAATTTAGATTAACTTGTCCAATTATTCAATATTTAGACTATTGGATACGAGTCGTGAATAAAATATAATACCCTTAATTTTTATAATACTTGATTTAATTATTTTTGTAAGTAAATATTCCGTAAAATCCGAGAGTTTATATAAAAATTACGAAAATGCCATCGACTATAAATATGGTGTTAACTCTCTCTCTCTCCCATCAGCTCTCTCTCTCTTCTTCTCTCTCCTTCTCTTTCTCTCTTTACCTTCCACCACCATTTCCATTTCCTATCATCACCCAAACGACCTCCGATCAGTGGAAATTTTGAACTATAAGTAGTTTTTGACCTCCCCAACACGTTGGTGACCTTTGTTTCTCTAGAATTCTATTGGAATTGCAGATAACGACAGCACGAAATTCAAGCGTCAAGCTGCCCTTGCCATTTCTCCATTTTCCCGGCCTCTTTTCATGATTCTGATGCCGAAAATGGATTTAGGAGGTCCAAAAACCTTGGACTACATATGTTGATCTTCGAGAACGAACGTTTGGAGGCTGATCGGAGTTTGGATTTTCTCGCTAGAGCCGTTGAAAATTTTGTAGATCTAGATATTTTCGGTCACTTTCAAGACACAAGACTTGTACTTTTGGACTTCCCACTTCCTAAGGGAATTGTTGGTACCCTCTGATCCCCATTCCGTTGTCATCAAAAATTTTCCAATCACTGGAGTCCAACAACCACTGACCAGACATTTTTTGGCAGAATCTCCGGCTCGTTAAATCGAGTCACGCGGTACCAACCATACCTTCATGCCATTTTTAGATAGTGAGATATGAATTTATTTGTGAAATTTAAGTATATTATTTAATTAATGTGATAAATTTATTTTATTGAGTAATTTGATGGATTGCATGATTATGAGAATTATTGGAGAATATATTTAGACA